>OY757191.1:72165487-72470487 GCA_963583895.1 Melanophora roralis
ACATTTTGTCAGGATTTAAGTTAATAGCATATAAGGGCCGTATTTGAAAGTGTGCAACTTTTAGTGCTGATCCGGAGGTCTACAACCTTTTGACCATCGCAAACAACAGTGTTTCATAGTTATATTCACGAGAACTTGGTGGCGGGATTATAATGGGTTTGTACTTAAGTTTGCATCACAAAAGACCAAAATTCCCCCAAAATAATTCAGATCGAACGAAGATCGACCTATGAGTCGCCTAAATGTTGTCCGTCCGTCTGTCTATCCGGCTGGCTGGAATTCTACTTTAAAGAATTAAAAAAACCCATCTAAAGGATTTAGCGTTTAAATCTATCTTCACGATTGCCAGTAGTGCTATAAATATTTTATTACCATAAATACTACAAAATTTTTATGCAGAGTGAGCTTTCGTATGCAAAATTTCCCATTTTTAAACATACTTATCCTGGGAACACTTTGTTGGCTTTTGTAATTGTAATACTTTTTTTTCGAAAGTAAATTTTTTTATTGATTTTTGTTTAAAAATATTGCAAAATTTCAGTAATTCCTATCTAACAATTTAACTAAACTTTGTTGCCAAAATTAATTTGAAAGTAGAAGAACAACTATTAAAGACCTAAAACTTAATTTTCTCAACGTCTACGTTTTTGCACATACAACCCTGTAAAATTAAGCAAGCGATATGTGAAATACATCCCACTTGGAAGCAGATTTAGGGATAAATTTTTAAATACGTTACATTCTTGCAGTTAAAAACGCAATTATCTGTAGGACAAACAATTAATTTTGGTGTCCCATATGTTATTTAAAACATTTGTGTACATTTTATATTTATTTAACTTTAAGTAGGTCAAAAAGTAATGCTGTTTTGTCTAAATAAATAAAACGAATCAAAAACAAATTGATTTATTGTTTCTGTATTCAATATACTTTCAAGAAAGAAATTTTTTAAACACACTTTTTTTAAAAACACTTGTTTTTACTATTTAATTAAAATATGTTTTTAAGCATATTGCTTTATATGAAAGCTTTACTTTTGTCTCCATTTAAGAAACAGAATTTTAAATTTTTAATAAAAGAATGACTTTTTTTTAATAAGAAAATGCATACAACATTTTGCATTAAAAAAAAATTTAAATGCCAGCCAGACTTTTTTGATTTATAGCCTAAATTTTTACCAAAAATACTCTTGAAAAAATGTATTGGTTGTACTGATTTTTCAGAAAAAGTAATTAATATGTATTTTAAAATTTATTGTAGTGTAACTGCACTACTTCCAGATGAATTTAAAAACTGTCTTATGTACTTTAAAAATTTCTAAATAAAATTCAGAATTTTCTTATCCAATTTCAAAAATTTGTAATCTAATTTCAGAAAATTCTTAAAGCAATTCATGTGAATATTATTTATGTATATTTTGGAATTTTTTATTTGTATTTCAGAAGTTTCCATTATATTTTAAAATCTTAGTAATTGCTTCTTAGAATTTTTTAATTTTATTTCAGAATTTTTCATTTAAAGAAAGACTTCATTCAAAATGAAAATTACATTTTATTAAGAATTTAAATAGATGCCTAAGGAATTGATTTATGTGAAATTTTTTTGCTTATAAATATTATTAAAATATCGAAAAAATTATAGATTAAGAGTGAATTTTTAAAATAAACCTTTTGTCACATATCTTCGAGCGAGTTCTTTTTGGCTTTTGGCACTCCAAAGTGATTTCGAGAAACATGATAAAAAAATGTTTTAAAAAGTCATCGATTGAGACATTTGTTTAGAAAAACTTTAAATTTGTACACAATTAATATATTTATTTTTATATAAGGATATTAAGATTTAACCAAAAAAAGACAGCAGGTGTTTGTGCCGCATTTGATAATTTTGAACACTGATATATTATGCTCTATTCAAATGCAGCAAAAATTGTATTTGTTTTGTCAAAGGAGTTCTGTAGTTGTTTTATATTTTTTGTTTGAAGAAAAAATAAGCAAACAGTATTAAAAAATTTAAAATAAATGGTGGTCGTCTTTTTTTAAACTCGTTTATTGAAAAATTAAATATATTAACATACATTTTTGTTTTCTTATTATTTG
Source organism: Melanophora roralis (assembly GCA_963583895.1). NCBI lineage: Eukaryota > Metazoa > Arthropoda > Insecta > Diptera > Rhinophoridae > Melanophora > Melanophora roralis. The sequence goes on from OY757191.1 coordinate 72,167,584, forward strand.
TGAACCACCTAAACGTTTTAGTTTTAGCAAAAATAAATTAATTGATATAACTTGAAATAAGTTATTTAAAGTTTATTTTTAGAAAAGCTTCTTTACTTAAGCTATTAAAATAGATCAATTATTTTTAATATAAAAAATTATTAATATTTTTTCTATTTTATCTTATACAAACGAACATGCATGTGTACTAGAGGCCATTTCAAAACGCCATTAAATAAGGCATCATCTTGAATTTTCAATTCATTTCATATACCTTCCGTGTACACACATAGCAATAAGTGCTGTGATGTATTGTTTGCCATCTGTTTTATTTACTTTACTCAACTTAAATGAAAAAAATATTAACACTTAAGCACACTTTAGTTAACAACAACTGCACATCAATTCATCACGATGTTCCTGGTGTAATAGTTTTAAAAACAGGAGTTGATTTTTAATGTATATATGTAATGTAATGTAATTACGTATGAATTTTAAATTAATTGCCGGCTTGTATATATGTTTGTTTATGCATCTATTTAACATTGTGTGTAATACACACAGTTTTGTTGTGGTTGACCACACATCATCAGTCATTTTTTTTTATCGACCACACATCATGACAGTATATAAGTTGCATCAACAACAGTGAATGACACCACTCTTTATTCTTAACTACACTACATTGCATCACACAAACTGTGTCAGCTACTCTACATTACAGCACTTAAACAGTTTAATCGCACAATAGCACAAGAATTAGAAAATCATCCGGGTCTTGAATTAGCTTGAAATAGGACTTGATGCAGGCCTCTAATGTGTACAAATATATCTGTGGACTTTTGACAAAAGCACTTATTTGAAAAAAGTGAATTTTAAAGGAGAGCAAAAAAACTACTTTAACATCGCAAAAAACGTCGTGATTATTATCTAAAAAGTTTTAAAACCTTAAATGTAAAGTAAGTTAGCTGAATTATTTTTCAATATTAAATTTTCGCATGTACTTGCGATGTTAAAGTAGTTTTCTTGTTCTCCTTTAAAATTCACTTTTTTCAAATAAGTGCTTTTGTCAAAAGTCCACAGATATATTTGGGTATCTTTGTACTAAAATTTTCTTTAAATAAGCTTTAATTATTTTGTTTATAATTTTTCACAATGAAAAAAAGATAATTTAATTTAATTTAATTAAGAGTTAGTTAATCTTTAATTGCTGTTCTCTTATTGTTATTTCTTGTGTGCTTTTTGTCATATTAGAATTAAAATTAATTTGAACACACAGATCTCCTACAAGTTCAGGCAATTGATGTAATAGCTGTTTGTTTTTGATTAGTGCTGCCATATCTGAAATACACAAAGAGTCGCCGCAGGGCGATGTTGGATGGTAAAATGCACGTATCTGACAATTTTTTTCTACGTTAGATTATGATGCTTATTTTATAAATCAACTATTAATAACTATCCTTTGCCAAAATGATAATACTTTAAACAAAATCCCCACAAAAAATTTCAAAAATTTAATCCAGTAGAGAATAAAGTATTTCAAAAGAAGCAATTGCCACCTGCGTTGCCGATTTGATTTTTTTTACAAGGCATGAGACTTAGGCTACAATCAGATCAGGGTGCAAATTACGACATTCGATTCGAATAGAAATTCTACTCGATCGATTGAGTTGTCTATGCTTTTAATATAGGAATTCTAAAAGGAATTTTTGAATTTCGACTCGAACCCAATGTGGTAATTTACCCCCTTTTAAATATTTGCCCCAAAAAGCTTGACCACTAAAAATTATAGTTTTAAAGTTTTTTATCGTTTTGCTGTAACGTTGCTTTAGAATAAAACATATTTTAGGACAAAAAGCATTAAACAACTTTTGCTGTAAATAGTGGTAACGCATTTTCGGGCAAATATTAAACAGATCTGAGAAACTAAACATTTTGTTTATGTACGACTTTGTACTTAAGTGGAATGCAATTAGTAAATTTATTAGCCTGTGCCTCGTTAATGCATGAGAAGTTTTTTAGTCGAGAAATTTATAGTTGCCTTGCCAACGACCAAATGAATAAAAAAATATTTATGTTAAATTTTAACCTGCATTATTTTAAAATTATATGAACCACACTGTTAAACACTGGAACACTTTGGTAACTTTAAAATATTTTCCAACTTCATGCAAGGGATAGAAACCAGGTACTGAAGTTTTTTGCATTATATATTAACTTGTTCTAATGTCCAATAAAATACTGGAATAATACTTAAACATTTTTTTTTGTTAATTTAAAGGCATATTTAAATAAAAAAATCTCAAAATATTATATGGCAACCTGTCATATCTTGTGAGATCTTGTTGCTAAGAAGAAAAATCTGCATTGTTGTGATTATTTAGTAAATAAATAAATAATATTGCTATATTTATGTACTTTATTATTGTATAATTAGGGTGACCATTCGTATCGATTTCATCAGTACATGTACTGATTTTTGGTTTAGTGTACTGATTAAAAATCTGTGTACTGAAATGTACTGATATTTGAGAAAAAGTACTGATTGTACTTATTTTACAATAAAATATTTTATTTTTAACTTTTTTTTAAACTGTTAAGTTACAACCAAAGTAGATAGTTAACACAAAATACATATGTATATGAATGAAAATATCCAGCTAAAATTTAAACGTTTATTTGACACGAGCGATTATTACGCGACTCTTTTTATCTCCCAGACGATTGCTGTTTGGCTCTTGAAAATAATACTCTTACGAGAAAATTTTACGATTAGTAAACAAAAAAATCTTTGCTTATGTGTGACCCATGGTGAAATTGTTGATCAGGTGGTGTTACGAGCACAGCTGATCTACTTTTTTTTATGCATAAACCGTGGCTGGGTTGTCAAAGCTGTTTACTTTTACATATCTTTTTTTGACACCTAAGCCAACGAAAATTACAACAAAAACGAAAATTTTATTCACCAAATTTTGTTGTTGTAGAATTACCACCACCTGATACACATAATTGCACCATGATTGGACCAATGTTATTAAGCAACAATCGTACTAAATTTTTCAATTAATATTTTTCAGCAACATTTTGACACTTGTTGTGCGAACGCTTTTTTTGTAACCAGTGTCGTCGTTTGAACATTCAAACGATCCTTAAAAGACTGGTCTTTACCAGCCTTTTTAGCTGCAGGTTTTTGCGTTTTCTTGCATTAAAAAAGCGTTTTTAAATGTTAAGTTTCCTTAATAAAAAACTAAGTTTGAGACATAAAAGTTTTTAATGCTGCTATCAATTAAAGCAATACTATTCAAAAAACCTGGTTCGCTTTAAAAAATTTTTATTCTGACTAGAGGAAGAGCACGAAATATCCTTACAGTCAAATAAAGAAAAAAAATGTTAGCTTTGACAAATGCAGATTTATGTTAAAATAGTAAACGAACTCGTTTGCTAGTTAATTAATATAAAACCATTTTGTCTCGATTATATACAGCGTCACAACATCAGTTGCGTTACCCAGCAGCAGACTGCAGCAGACTCCATTGCCACATTGTAAAACATTTGTTAATTAAAATTGGCAACAGTTAATCGTCAGTTGGCATTTGTAATATAATTTCGGCTGCCAGCAACCGAACTAAAGTATGATTGCCATACGTAAGCGACACATAAAACGGATTATAAAAAACGCAAAACAAAATTGGAGTGATTTTTTTTATCGTTTGTGGCTTTTTGAATAAAAAACCTTTTTAATTAATTTTTTAAAAAACTCAATATTTTTTTGGTATTTTTTCCTACAAAGTCCACCTGCACTTTGGCTACATAAACACGGACGGGCATGCTTAAAGCAACTTAGCAAGAACAAAAAAAAACTTTTTATCAAAAAAAGAAAAGTGTAATGATTTCGAACTAGAAATATATGGTTACCCTATGTATAATACAAACAAAGTACATACATATATAAGTAGACATATATGCACATGCATATGATTACCTTAATAAACAAAGACTTTAATTCGTATTTTTTAAATCGAATTTTTTATTTTTGATTATTGTGATATATTTACCAAAATACACAAAAATCTAAGCTTTAAAAAAAAGTTAGGGCCTTTCTATATTAAGATAACGATATGAATGTGCATAATTAATATTTTTACAGTTAAACTCAAAGTGTTAAATCGAATTCAGAGGTTTTAAAAAAATGATTTTAAAGTAAAAAATAAAACCAGGGGCTAAAGGTTCATATTTATACGTGACATAACCATACCACAGTAAACAGCTGTTTGAACCAAACTTATGGGCAACACTATATTTGATTATAGGTGACTGACCATTACGCCAATTGAGTTTTGGTTTTTATGGCAACGGTTATAGTTAAGGCGTTATGGTAAGTCACATAAAATTGAACCTTAAAAAATGCTTTAAAACTTTTAAAAGTTTCCAACTATTGAAACACCTATATATTTATGATGTCTTACAACCTAATTGCACCCACCAAAATGTTTTTGCTGAATGTACAATTTTTTTTTAAGAATTTCTTTTACTTGACAACAAGCTTTTGTAAAAGTTTGGATAAATTGTGAAATTAGGTCATAGTGATTTGGGACGATTTTCAAGCGGGCAAAACACTTTTGAATTGCATGCACATACATACTTATCAACTAAAAAGGGGTTAAAATATAATTTAACAGACAAGCATTTAATATAGAATTAAGCCCGGCTACATTTTACGTTACGTTTACAAAAGTTCCAGTCAATGTTGTAGCTTTTAAAGCAGTGCTACCACAGTACAAAAAAAAATTAAAAGAAAATCCAAAAAAAAAAAAAAAAAAAAAAAAAAATTTAAGAAATTTTTTATATTGTTTTGTACAAACATCAGTATTTATTTTAAACAAACAAAATGCACCAGTTTAATATTCTTTCGAAAACCTTTCAAAACGAAAATAAAAACCAAGAAATTAATTTTTGCAAATGCTACGATAAACTTTTAATTTTGACTTATATAAAACAAACTGGCAAACATTTTCCTCCTGCAGCTAACTTCACGTTTTAAAGCATTATCGAAATTATTTCTTCGCGCTATTTCGGTTTTATTCATATACAATTTAGTATGGGCATAAGGATTTTCGACAAGCAAAATTCGTTTGCAGTTTTCTTTAGATTTAACTGTTAAATATCAAAATATGTAATAATAATAGCAAAAATAGAGTTAGAAGTTTTCTTTACTGTGTAGGTTATAAAGGTGCTGATATTTGCGACGTCAAAAAAAAAAGATGAAATAATGGAACAACAACCAAACTAAGAATCACCTTCTGATTCGCCTGTACGTCTAACAGGCATAGCTGTTAGACTAGTTTGGTTCAATATCGTCAAATTTTAGGAAAAAAATGTCAAAATCGTCCAAACAGTTTTTGAAATCGTCAACCTTCTTCAAACTTATGTATGGATGTATGTATGTACGTATGTATACTATTTTAATTTTTAACTTAAAAATAAAAAAATCGGGATGAAAAATTCTTACAACTAGTTTCTTTAAAAATAGTAACAAATCTAGAAAAAAAATTTATAATTTTAAGCAAATAAGCTGCAAATAAAAAAAAAACAGAAAATCTGTTTAAATATTTTACAGTTTTTTTTTTCAAACATACATACATATGTAGTTTGTTGACACAAGTAATCATTTTTATGTTAAAACCATTTTATTTGGAACAATAACGACTACATTCCATAGTTGTAAGTTGTGATTAAAATAAGAAATAGAAATATTTTTAATTTTGTTTTTCAATTTTAAAAAACTTTTATAAAAAATGTTTACTTGTTGAATAAAATATTTTAGTAAATTATTTAAACAATTTTTATATAAATTTTGGTTTATTTGTTTCCTTTGAACTGAAATAAACTATGAACAAAACAATGTTTTATATTCAAATAAAATCAATCTTAATAAAATTTGAAATTTTTTATTTGAATATCAAAAAATCAAATTAAATTTATACAATTTTTATTCTGTAAAAACTTAAGAAAATAAAATTATTTATTTGAAAAAAAAAAAAAAACTGAATAGAAAAATATTTAAGAAAATGTTCAAAAATATTTTTATTTCACAAAATTGAAATCAAATATTTATATTTTTCAAAGAAATAAGTTGAATAATTTTTTTTCCTGAAAGCATTAGTCTATAGTAAAAAAACTTAACCACCGCTTTTAAAGAGATTTCAAAGGGTTGAAATGTATGACCGACTGCCATTATTTTTTTAACTCCCAAAGTTTTGTCCGAACAAAACTACCTTCTAGCTTCACTGCCAACGAGGACTCCCACAAAAAACTAAATTTTTAAGAAAACAAACATCTTTACCACCGTTTCCACAGTATTTCTTTATGTTTATATGTACCACAGACCATTATTAATTTCCTACTCCTAATATTTTTTCGGAACAGCACAATCTTATATCTTCATTTACCATGATGTTTTCCATACAAAACTAAATTTTTAATGAAACCTTAACCACCGCTTTTAGAACGCTCCACAGGAGGTTGCAGTGTATAACCGACTACCATTATTATACCCTTCACATAAGTGGTAAAGGTATATATAAGTTTGTCATTCCATAGGAAGCCGATTTAGCCATGTCCGTCTGTCCGTGTTATGCTTGAACATTTTGAAGCCCCCCGATGTTGCTTAGACCCGCAAGTGGTATCAAACTGTCAGAAATATCTGCGACAAAATCAGTATTGAAATTCAGCAAAATCACCCTATAACTGACCGAGATATAAGCCAGAAACCAAGACTACCTACTAGTTTTTTATTCAAAAAAACAACAAAGTACATAGTTACATACATATGTATGTAGTAATAAAAAAAACAACAAAAAAAGAAAAAAACGAAATCAGTCATGTCGATATTACTGAACCACACCAAAAACGAAAATTTTATTCGTATTGGTATTCATATAACAGGGTTGCCATACAAAGCTTAATTTAAAAAATTTTTTTTTTTGATCCTAAGTCTTCCAGGGTTCTACTACAAAGGTAAAATGTAACTCCGACCCCAATTAGTTTATCCACCCAAACATTTTTGTGGAGCATTATTACCCTTTATCTCCAGCCCCTAACATGGTGCGCATACAAAATTTTAAAAAATAAGGTAAAAACCGCTACAACTTCCCGGAGTCGCCCCTAAAGGAAAAAAATGTATTACAGACCCCCATTCGTTTTTCTTACCAAACGTATTCCTAGAGTATACTCACCCCCTATTTCCATCATTAAAGGGGGTTGCCACACAAAACTTACAAAAATGATGTAGAAACGCCCATGACTTCTACAGAGTCGGCCGTAGAGATATAAAATATACGACCAACCCCCATTAGTTTCTACTTGCAAACATATTCCTAGAACATACTTCCCCCTATCTTCATGCCATTAGGGGGTTGCCATACAAAATTTACAAAAATTATGTCAAAATGTAATAAAGTGTACGACCGACTCATATTAGTTTCTTCTTCCAAACATATTTCTTGTACATGCCCCCTATCGCTGGGGGTTTCAAAAGACCAATGTGAAGGCTATATATGATTCAACACAACCGAATGTACCGTTCTTACTTGATTATTTTAAAAATTTAGGTGCAAATGCGTAAACAATTCTTAAATTTAAAAAAAGTTCTTTTGACAAAATGTTTAATACAAAATTAGTATTTCAAATCGGTTCTAAATCTGAAATTTTTTCATGCATACATATGTCTCTAAGTGTTCATTATTTTTTATTTTCAAACTTATGTTGTACCGGCTTACATCTTGATTTGGACAGTACTGTAGATATAGTATGGTACATATATTTTCTATGTATTTTTTGTTGCGTTCTTTTCTTACGTAAAAGAAAAAAATTTTATATAAGATATTAAGCCTAATTTATATACAAATTATAAAAAATTATTTTATTGCTGTTTTGACGTCAACATAAAAGAAAAAAAATTTTATATAATCTGCTTTAAAAAAGTTCTTTTGTTTTGTTTTTTTTTTTGGTTTAAAATTTATTTAACGAAATTTTAGCACAAAATGAAAGATTAAAATTCATGGTCAATGTTTTTTTTTATAAAGCAAATATAAAGTAAAACTGTTAAGAGCGCTATAATCGGCAAAGACGACTATTTATAATTTATTTATGCATATGGAAATGCCCACAATAATTGCTTACTTTAAAATTCGTCATACGCGACGAACTCTATGATAGATTTTTTTCTTTTTTCAACCCCGTCGAACAAGTCAGTGCAAAGTGATCATGCCTGATTTTGTTTTTCAAGTATTTCAGTAAATATAATAATTTGTTTATGCAATTAAATTATTTTAATTTTATAGTAAATTATAAACAAATTTATAAAATAGAAGTTTTTTTATAAAAATAATTTTTATATGGTTGAGTTTTAGAAACATTTTCAATTATTAATCAAAATTTTTATTTGTTGTTATTTTGTGTCGAGGAATTTACGCAGGGATTTTGTCGCCTAAATTGTGTTTCAAGCATTAATCAATTTTTTGTAACAAAGAATTCGTCTTGTTTGTACAAATAACTTTGGTATTGATATATGTGTAAAGGTTAAGCCTTTTAATAATTTAAAAGTTTTATTAAATTTGAGACTTTATAAGCTTAGAAGCAGGGACCGTAAATAATACATAATTTTTTTTTTTAAGGAAAAAGCATGTACAAGGAAACTTTTTTTTTTTTTTTGAAAATCAAGTGCTTTCTAAATTTTTCTTAAAAAATTATAATAATTATTTAATTTTTTTTGTCAAGAAATATTATTTATTTTTTATTTTATTTGCCAGAAATAATTGATGTACTTTTAACTAATATAGAAACAAAAAAAAAAAATTACGGTGATTGTTATCAGAATTGGTTTTTATGAAAATGTGAAAATAATAATTATTTTTGCCAAAAAATTAAAACCAAAAAATAATAATTTATTTTTGTTAAAAATTATTAAATCAAAAAATAATAATTTTTTTTAGATTTATTTTTTGCATAGTTATTACGGTCCCTGTCTAGTAGTATTATAAAGTACATTTATAAAACTTTATAACATTTTTCCAAATTCAAAGTCTAAGTAAGAAAGATTTGGTTGCAAATTTTCTTGTCGATTTTGCCTAAGAAAAAAAATTTATCCAAAATTTAATAATAAACCAAATACATAAATATAAGTTTTCTTAAAATATGAAAGATGTTTATTTTTAGATGTTGCTAAGATTGCGTGGCATTGCTGAAGAAAAACAAATTCATTTATTTATAACAGCTTCTTAGTCATTACTCAGACTGAGACTTTTTTTATTTTTATTACAAAAAAAATTTTTACAGGTGTTTTTAACGACAGCAGCGAAAATAATTTTGTCTTTAAAAATAAAAATTGAATCAAATAGTATAATAAAAGGAAAAAATACAATATATGTTTGTACGTTAACACGTGCACCTTATCAATTATTAAAAAATAAATTTCAAAATAAAACACGACAAGTAATGTTAAAGGATCAACATTATTTCATTTATTTGTTAATTTTAATTGGTTTCTTTTTTTCTTAACAAGAAAGTAGAGCTTAGGCCAGAAACAGAATAAAGAAGTTTTAGTAGTAGCTGAAGCTGACAACGTAATAAGTAGCGTAGCAAGAAGAAATGCAAACAAAATATTGAAGCTCTGCTTACATATGTGTCAGCTGGCAAATGTAAATTGTGCGCCCAACAAAGTTCAAATTATGCGCTTCAGCTTCTACTGCAGCTACTACTAGCACTATCTATTTTGTTGACACTATATTTGAACAGCTGTTTTAAACTTTTGACAGCTTGCAGTGCTACTCGTTACGTTGTAATACAGCGAATATTCTGTTCCCACTTAAATTACCGTTTGGTGTCATTATTTCGAAAACCTCACAAATTATATCAAATTCCGTTTTCTTGTAAATACTCTTAACAAAAACAATATTTTTACTGAAAGGGTATTCTGTTTTCTTTCTAAATCCGATGTTAAATCTAAAATCACGCCAACGATGAATAATTTTTAAGTGAATTTGTTTGCTAGGTCGCTTTCCGAGTTTTGTTTTTTTAACTGCAGCAGCGTGTTGTTGTGATTATTGGCCTTTAAAGGTCATTGGCCATTGCCATAAAAACAAAAACTTAATTGATTTCTATTTTTACGGCCATGGTGCAATTACCTTGACCAGGTGGTGTTACGAGCACAGCTAATCTACTTTTTTCATGCATAAATCGAGGCTGGATTGTCAAAGTTGTTCGCTTTTACATATCTTTTTTTGACAACTGAGCCAACGAAAACTACAACGAAAACGAAAATTTTATTCACCAAATTTTGTTGTTGTAGAACCGCCACCACCTGATACAGATAATTGCACCTGGTTATGGCGTAATGGTAAGTCACCTCACAGAAAAGACTGAGTTGTAGAATCAGTTACGAATTTTAGAGAATCAGTAAATATTTTGTCTGGCTGAGGACCTACAACGAAAATTGTAAATTTAGACAAACAATTTTATTGAAAAAATTATAGTTTTAGTTTTAGATAAAACAATTTGTTGAGCTGGTTAAATATTTTAATTGTCTGTGCGATAATTTTGTTTGATTTAAAAATCAAATAAAAATCTAATCTAAAATTTACTAAAAAAATAAATCATTTTGAACAAGATTTTGTTTGAAAAAATTTTTTTGTATTTTTTTGTGTGCTATAATCAAAAACAGTGTTGCCCATAAGTTTGGTTCGAACAGCTGTTTTCTGTGGTTATGGCTATGTCACGTATAAATTAACCTTAAGACTGTTTTAGTCCTTGCACATAGTGGGTAAACTCAAAATTTGTTACATATTAATGCTATTAACTTATTAGTATTTTTGTTTGCAAAATCAATCCCAATAAAAATGTTGAGGTTTTGACTTTTTTTAATGTGTTTTTGTTTAACCATTTGTCACGCAAATATTAATTATCAACACAAACAAGTAATTAGTATCGCATTCAATAGTAACAAATTAAATAAAATGCAATGACTGTTATTTAATCATTTAACTAAGAACCAATAAAAAAAGCAAAAAATAGAATGAAGCTATGAAAAAAATAATTAAGAGGCAAAATGTCAAAAAAAAGCTAGAATGATACCTAAGTTCCAGGTGTATACGTATGTACATTAGGGTGGGTCAATTGTTTCCGTCAAAAATCGTTAAGCAAAAACGTTAAGTTTAATTAGAAATAAACAAAAGAAGCCAAGAAAAAAAAATCTGACAAAAATCCTAAAATGTGAATTTTTTAGAATTTTTGCTATAACGCCTACAATCGTGGTAGGGCTGACAAAATGCTTTACCAATTTCAAAGCTAAACATAGGGGTTTGTAAAACCAAGTTGTTTTTTAATACAATCTTTGGAATTTAAAAAAAAAATACTTTTGATTTTGAATAAGTAAAATTCTGTAGGAACCGAAACCAACTGTATGTAGGTTAGGTCAGGTTAGGTTAGGTTAGGTTAGGTAGAACAGGCAGCCGTTGAAGGAAACGATACAGCTCACTTGGGGCCGCTCAATTTGGTCCCTTTGTGTTACCTGGAGAGGCAGAAAGATTAGGTTAGATGCAAGGAAAGAAAAAATTTAGAGAAGGATAAAAAATAAAGAAAGAACAGAAAAATGAAGCAGACTTACCAGGGTCTCTGGTGGGAATCGAACTCACAACCCCCAGACTGGTAGACTCGTGCACTTACATACCACTGATCTACCGGGGCACCCTGTATGTATATGGACAAACAAATTTTGAACTTAAAAATTTTCCATCTAAGAAACTTTTTTATTAGAAAGAAAAGAATGATGTGGCCAAAAGCACAAAATTGATCCAAAATTGGTTAATATGCCTTTTTTATAACTACCTTTTACTTAAACACAGACAATAAACTGATGTTACTTCTGTGCGCAAAAAATTTTATTGTCTTACGTCAACAACATGTTTTTTTTAAATCCAGATAACTATCGAAAATCAATCCTAAATTTTGGTTTACATACACAGAAAAAATTAATTCAATTGAATGCTACTTTTAGAAAAAGTAAAGCTGTATGCCCGATGTTAAATTCATTATGTTTCTTTATAGTGGCATTCAAAACTTGTAAATCTAAACGTAAGTTCACTATTTTACTCTGCGGTGTTCAGCTGTTGAAAACACAAAAAAAATTTGACTAAATGAAGCGTATTTAATACTAGGCTTTTTTAAAGACGAACTAAATGTTTTGTTTATTCTTTTTTATTTTTTTTTGAGCTGAACTTTCATTTAAATAAACTGATGTAACATTTTGTAGATTTCTGCAAGGAAAACAAAAAAGACAATCCCGTTTGCCTTTTTTTTAAAAGCACGTAAGTTTAGTAGATGTTGTAAACAGCCAAGAACTACTGTCGTTTAAAGAAACTGTGATAAAATCGAGAGCTGGTTTCGAAAATGCATGCTACTTGGCTGGTATTTGTGGGAATACTAAACGCCATGCTCAATTTTTAACGACAAGCGTCCAGGGTGCAAAAAACTTATTAATATTTCGAAAAACTGAACGTTTGTTTTGTTTTTTACGAAGTGATTTTTTTTTGTGTTATATTTTGTAGAGACACAAAAATACACCCATGTAAAATCATGCTTGCTATTAAAGATATCAAGATGAATTTTTTGGGTGTATGATATAGCCCCCATTTGCCTTTCGCTCTATTAATGGTAAGAAATATACTTCACCTTCTTAATATTTTGCTATTATACTGAATAAAATTATTATAATTTTTTTTCGAAAGTATTTCGAAATCTATATCAAGACACGTTTAAAAACTATATATTTGTATTTTTGGTCTGAAATAGGGGCCTCCTAAAAATATTTTTTTCTATATATTCGACGTTTACAGCCTTCACAAAGTGTCTATTACAGCATATTAAAATCGCAAAATAATTTTGTCCCCAGCATTTGTATTAGAGTGTAATTTATCAACGTGTAACTGATCATACTTGACATTGCTAATAGTTGATTAATGTCAATAGGCTTATATAATGATAATAAATTAATTGATTTTTGTTTAAAAAAAAAATGTTTTTTTTTTTTGTTAAAGGCCTGTGTTATCATGGTTTTAAAATCTTTATAAGAACATTAATGAAAGCGGTAAAATAATGTTCAACGAAACGACTAATTAAACCAAAAAAATTTGCAATAAATATTTGTTAAAATATCTATAAATTTCAATTAAAAATATAACAAACAACCAGTTTCGAATACAATTCCGTTAGAAAGGAAGCAAAAAAAAATGAACAATAAAAACAAAAAGGCAATAAATTTAACAAAAAAAAAATCATTAAGAGGGTTAAAGAAAAAACCGATAAAATTTTAATTTTTAATATCAAGTTTTTTTCTAAGTGATTCTTGAATTAAAAAAACTGGATTAAATGGAAAATTTTTGCCAATTTAGGTAAAATATAAAAGTTTTTTTTCTTACGTTTTTGTATGACTTTAAGTGTTAGCAGCTTTACAATTTACTTACCTTTTCATGAACGTATGTCGGCTTTTTAACCTGTTGCTTTTGGTCTTGGCCTGTTAGTGAAACACGTCCAAACACTTTGGTTTTCTGCGTGCTCTCTTCAGTGTGTTAGATCAAGGATTTTCAAGTTCCTCGTCAATTTAATCCTTTTGCTGGAGTTTTGGTCTTTGTCGTCTGCGCTTTCCGTAGTGATTGGCATCCAAAGCCTTTTTGGCTGAAGCATTTGTATCCAATCTCCGATATGCTTGAGTACGTTTATGATGGCACATCGCCATCGATGGCCAACGAAAGAAGATGATTTATGAGAAAGTATAGGTGCCTTTTCGCTTTGTCTTTTATCTAAAAAAAATAGATCAATACCAATCTATGTTGTTGTTGCTACTTTTTTGTATTTTGCTCCCATTGTTGCCGTTTTTTGTTGGCACTCGTGTTGTGCACATGTTAAACCCGATTAATGTTCGTCCCCCAGAGACACTCTTGGCTGGCATTGCACATAGCTCATACAGCTCATGGTTCGCTGGACAATTATACTCTTCGTTAAGACAAGTCGGGCTAAAGAAATCGTAAAGGATATTTTCTCTCAAAAACAAGATATTTATAACGATTACTAAAAGCTGTGCAAGTGTAAATAATAAGCGGCCCTATGTTTCACAATGAATTAACTGATTTACTATGTATTTAAACGGTTTTCTCGATTATAGGGTTACTTCCTACCGCATGTTTGTTAAAAAATTTAGCTTTTTCCTATGAAATTAATTTGGCAAACGTAGTTATGGCATAACTATGTTATCTTACGGGCAATCATGCGCGTGCCGTAATCTTTCGTTTACCGATCTTATGAAAATCCTAATTAGCACTCGGGCTCCAGGAACATGGACATCGTTGGCCTATAATATACATTAGAGGCCAGCTCAAGACGACACTAAATAAGGCATCTCGAATTTTCAATTCATTTCATATACCTTATGTGTGCGCACACAACAATAAGTGGTGCGTTGTATTGTTCGCCATCTCTTTTGTTTACTTAACTTAACTTAAATAAAAAATATATTCACACTTAAGCACACTTAAGTAAACAACAACGGCACATCAATTCATCATGATCACACATTTCAATTTCAATTCATCTTGAAACTTTACTGTTGACGGGATGTTCCTGGTTTGATAGTTGTAAAAACTGGGGTTGATTTTTAATTTATGTATGTAATGTAAATTGCTTACGTATGAATTTTATATTGATTTGCCTGCTTGTATATATGTTTGTTTATATATCCATTCAATATTGTGTGTAATACACACAGTTTTGTTGTTGTTGGCCACACATCATCACAGTCATTTTTTATCGACCACATATTATGACAGTATTAAGTTGTATCAACAACAGCGCATGACACCACTCTTTATTCTTAACTACACTACATTGCATCAAAGAAACTATGGCAGCTACACTACATTACAGCACTTATATAGTTTAACCGCACAACAACACGAGAGTTAGAAAATTATGCGGTTCTTGAATAAGCTTGAAATAGGACTTGATGCAGGTCTCTTATATACATATACCCAGTAAATAATTAGATATTACAATTATAACATATAATGCAATTCATTTCCGGTTGCTATTTTTCCTTTCTGTATTACCAATTGCATTTCAATTAATATTGAAAGAAATAACCAGTTACACATATAAGTAGTTTTAAAACTCAAAGGAATCCAATACAAGGTACTAAAGTAACCATTCCATTGAAAGTACTGAATTATGTACTTGATTATATTTTTGAAATATTTTTGCTAAACACAAAACTAATGTCAAGAGCATTGGCGTAGGATGGGCCTTCTGGGGGTGCATTGCATTTTCATTTTGCACCTACAATAACAAATTTAAAAAATGTTCCAGAAACATGTTTTTGGTTTATACACTTTAAGTTTCTGACCCCGTCTCCCCCCTTTCAACCTTCCTAGAAAAATTTTGTAGCTACGCCAATGGTCAAGAAACAATACTGAAACAACTACTTTAATCTCTTAACGCACACACATATGTATTCATATAATGACCTTCAATTCTATTGGGCACCTTATAAAAACAAAATTTTTTAAATTATTTTTTACATTTACATACATATGTATGTACATAAAAGTATAACTAAAAAAACTATTTATACGGACAAATAACAAAGACATTTTACAATTCACGAACCATAAATGTATTTGGGGTCAGTGACTTCTTTTACATCTAATTAAGTAATCATTAAACTGCGTGTAAAAAAATTATTTTTATTGCCTTTAAGGGCTGCCAGAATAATACCCCTAATAGTACGTTTCCATTATAAGCAAATTAAGTAATTTTGAGGAAATCATTTCGAAGTGTTTCCATTACGTTGTAATTAATTTTATGTTCGAATTCAATCTGACACATATATCAGGTGGCCTCGGTTATTCAGCTGAAACCAGTGTTTCGATATTAAAATATCAAATTTTGTTTATGTTTATGTATTTGATTCTTTTTTACAAACAACAACTGTAGTTTTCTAAAAAAAGCTTAAAAGCAGGAAAAAGATTTTGTGAGTTTTTGTTATCTGTCTTGACATTCTTATGACAAATTAAGTTGTTTTTGTAGAACTGCTCCCACCTGATGCATGCTCCTTGCAATCAGCTGTCATTTTTTCGCATTTGCTACTCACCAATAATGGATTCCCCAAAGTTGCATTTGTAAAAATAGCCTCCGCGCAGTGTTGCATAGACAAATTTCGAAATAATCTTGAGCAAATCAAGTCATTTGAGATGATTTGCTCATATGAAAAATATATGGGAAATCATGTAGCAAATTACTTAATAGTACGTTTCCATTATAAGCAAATTAAGTAATTTTGAGGAAATCATTTCGAAGTGTTTCCATTACGTTGTAAGTAATTTTATGTTCGAATTCAATCTGACACGTATATCAGGTGGCCTCAGTTATTCAGCTGAAACCGGTGTTTCTTTATTAAAATATCAAAGTTTGTTTATGTTTATGTATTTGATTCTTTTTTACAAACAACAACTGTAGTTTTCTAAAAAAAAGCTTAAAAGGAGGAAAAAGAATTTGTGAGTTTTTGTTATCTGTCTTGACATTCTTATGACAAATTAAGTTGTTTTTGTAGAACTGCTCCCACCTGATGCATGCTCCTTGCAATCAGCTGTCATTTTTTCGGATTTGTTACTCACCAATAATGGATTCCCCAAAGTTGCATTTGTAAAAATAGCCTCCGCGCAGTGTTGCATAGACAAATTTCGAAATAATCTTGAGCAAATCAAGTCATTTGAGATGATTTGTTCATATGAAAAATATATGGGAAATCATGTAGCAAATTACTTAATTTGAGCAAATTAAATGATTTGGCGCAAATCACGTAGATGGAAACGTAGTATAATTTGAGCAAATTAAATGATTTGGCGCAAATCACGTAGATGGAAACGTAGTATAAGACTATAAATTCTAAAAGAAACGAACATTTGTTTCAGTTCAAAAAAAAAAAACTGTCAAAAAATCATAAAATGAAAAGTTTTCAATTTTAACGTAATAGAACTGGCAAGCCTAGTTTTTATTTATGTAAACACTGATTTTTTATGAGCAAACCACAAGTACCTTCTAATTGCGTAGTTTATTCAAATGTTTATTAAATCGAATTTAATTTGGAATATCGGCAGCAGTTGCTTGTTTACGAACAAAAGGACAGCACAAGTTGTCTTGAAAATCAAGACTACTTAGCATTTACATATGTAATTCAAGCTCATTTTGCACACCATACGTGACAACCATAATAATTTTTTTTACACAGTTTAGTTTCCATTGAACATGGTTTTTTTCATTTGTTTTTTTTGTTTTTGTATATGTTCACCTGCACAGAACATTTAAAAAAATTTTTTTTTTGATTTCTGTAATGATTGATCACAGTTTTTGCATCTCGAGTTACTTTTCATGAATCTTAAATACAACACTATTTTAATATGTGATGCTCTAAAATATTTTAAGGATCAAGGATATCAAAAGCGAAAAACTTGTTAAACGTGACATTGCGTGAGCCGTTTATTTATTTATTTTTATTTCCCATCACTTTGTCCATTTTTCTGCTTGGATCTCAGTAGATGTCGACGTGTATGTCGTGTTCATAAGATTAGTTGTTGATTGCTAAATCGTCTTACTTAGATATTGAAGGAATCAAAACATATAACCAGATAACCTTTTCAAGTGTACAAAAGGATTAAAATTTATGTATGGCGGGTTTCATTATTGCCCTGTCGGACATTCAGTTAACTTAAAATTAACTTGAAGCTAACTATTTCTCAAGTAGTGGGGGTTGACACTTGCATTACTTTTATATGGAATTAACTAACTATTTTAACATTGCGATGTCCTAGGAAGTAGTCAATTGTCCAATTCTGCATTACTTTTAATTAACTTGAAGTTAGTTACCTAGCTGTTAACTTAAAGTTAACTTTTTGTAGCTAGCTATAAACTTACTACTTTAAGTTAGCTTTAAGTTGGTTTTTTTTTAATTAAATATAAGTTACGAATTTCTTACTTTTAGCCACAATTAAGCCAAAAAAGGATTGATTTAAGTTCGGAACCGTACTTGATTAAAGCCAAAAAAGATTGATTAAGCCGTAAACGGGATTATTTCTAAAACTAAATGTCATTTTTTTTTGACATATGGGGAGCTTTATTAAATTAAAGAATAAGAACTTTATATTTTATTTATATTTTATTAATAATTAATATTTACAATTTAAAAATTTCATTTTTTGTATTTACCGACGCTGAGATTCGAACCAGGGATTTCTGCACTGCAGCACAAGCGCGTTACCTCTAGGCCACCGAGACACTTTGTTTTTAAATGTAAAATAATATATTGAAAGAACAAGTTTTCTTCTGCTTGATTTGTTAAAGTTATTTAAAAAAAATACTGCGCAGTGTTTGTATACATTTTGGTTAATGCAAATTTTGCATTGCGTAGTAGTTGGCTTTAAGTTAGTCTATAGAAGATAACTTAAAGCTAGTTTTTTTTGTAGTTAGCTACTCATTTGACGGCAGGGTGGCAATGTAAACCAAAAGTGTTTTCGGGGAACGAACACTAATGCGATTTTACATGTACATAAAAGAGTACCTACAAAAATCAAAAAGAGAGCAAAACAAAAGAAAAGTAACAACAAACACAGTGAAGAATCACCCATACGTTCTCATAAGTCATTCTCCCGCGTTGGGCAACGCTGGTTGTTGGTCTTAGATCATATTCACAATAAGTTAATAGAAACTTTCGAAATCAGTGCCTGTAACTTTAGTGAGAACTTCTCGCATCGAAAAGTTTATAGTCGCCTTGTAAAAGACAGGATGAACACGATAAACCTAATTATTTTAACTTTTAACGTTGTATAATGAGAGTTTATGTATTATCTAAGTCACACTGTTAATAATCAGAAGACTATGCCAATAAAAAAAAATTTCTCGCTGCGAAAACTTCTCGCAAGTTACAGAACAGGGGGGCAGGATGTACATTTTAAAGAATATCTATCAATTGCCTTTAAAAATACGCGTTTCAATTATTTTTGTTCTCTTTCGCAAAATAATTATGACAAGTACGAGGAACAATTTAAAATAGCTAAAAGAAAAACACAAAAAACTCAACAACTAACACAACAAAAGGAACCGTTAAATAATTACTAAATTAAAAAAAAAACAATAATATTAATGCTTCTTCTTAATTTATGTAAATTTTTTTATTCTGCTGCTATATTTTTTTTTTTACAGAAAATTAAATGAAAAACAAAATTCCAAAAATATTTTAGTAAAAATGTTTATTAAAAACAAACAAAAGTAGAACCAAACCAGCCATCCACATTAACGATGACAGTATATTGTGACAAAAGAAACAACAAATTAGTGATGAAATACTTACATGCTGACAGTGATGCCAATTAAGCTCGTTTCGCTCTATATTCAGCACTTTTTATGGTTTAAGTTACATATATTACTTTTATTTGTACAAACAAAATTATAAAATTTTCTGTTTTTTCTTACAAAATCAAAGAGATACTAAACTATTATTAAATTCTGGATAAAACTTCGAGATTGTTCTCCTACAACTATTTTTTTAAGGCATATATTTAAAAAAAATTAAATAAATTTTATAAAATAATATTTTTAAAACATATTTGCATGCATTGCCTTATCTGCCGGTCTGATCCCTTTTGCAACGATTTTCTTATAAATTTTTTTTAAAATAATATGAAGTTAATTTTTTAATTCAGTTTTTCTTTTTTTCGTTTGGAACGTTAAAAGAGTAAAAAAAGATAATAATATCACATACCAGAAGCAGAAAATTTGTTTACCACACGTGCTTAATTTCCTTTTACATAAAAAAATATAACTTTAATATCAAGGGCATTCACATAATTAAATGAATTTTAAAAACAAAAAAAATTTTGGCTTAAGCTCCATAAGTATGTGGTTAAAAATCGATGTCAAGTTTTATTCTATTAAACCAAAACATATCTTGTAATGCTTAAAAACATTATGTAACTATGAAAACATGACTTTTAACAGACATTTTTTTATTTTAGCGCTTTTAAGTTAGCGCGTTTCTACCTTAAATAGCTTTTAAGAATTTTTAGCGCTTTTTAAAAAGTTGAGACTTTGATAACAATATAAAATAAAAAATCTCACTCAGTCTGATGGGAAAATACACATATAAACAGATGGACAGACACAGCGTCTGTCCGTACACGCACATCATTCTACAGATTTACGCGTTTTTTGCTTTAAAACAAATTTAAACCATCTGTTAGACACAGGAAAGACTAGACAGACAGGGGTCACAAACTTTTAAAAATTAACGAAATTTTGAAAAATTGTACTTTGAATATGAAAGTTAATAGAATATGTAAGTTAATAGAAACGTTTTCAACGTAGATTTGTTTTAACGTAGATATGTTACGTTGCAATAATAACTTCAATAACCTACAATTAAATCAAGCGATGAGAAGAAGGAAAAAAATTATTAATTAAGGAAAGCTTAATTCTTTGTAAAAAAATAAATTTTTGAAATCAGACCAAAAGTGCCCTTTAATTATAAAAAAATTTAATTAAAAAGAATTTAAACTTGTAGCCAAAAGTGAAAGATTTTTCTTGAATATCAACTAAAAATTAAAATCATAAAATTTATATATTTTTAATTATATCAAGGGCCAAATCGTCGCATTCGATTCGAATCGAAATTAAAAAATTCTTATTAGAATTCCTATACTCAAAGCATTGACAACTCGATCGATCGAATGAAATTTCGATTCGAATCGAATGCGACGATTTGGCCCCAGCACTCTTTAATGAAAATATAAAGTTATAACATCTTAAATGAAGGTCCTTCCGCATATTTTTTAAGAGTTTAAGGCTACAGGGTTTCCCCTGTAGTCGAAAATTAGCTCGCTTGCAATATATTGGTGTTTTTAAACCCTTCACATAAGTGAAAAGGGTATATATAAGTTTGTCATTCCATTTCTAAACTCTTTAATATTCATCTGCGACCCCATATATATATATATATATATAGATATGTATATATTTTCTTGACCTTATAGATAGGGAAGTCGAATTAGTGATGTCCGTCTCTCCGATTATGCATAGACCCGTAAGTGAATTCAAATTATTAGAAATATTTGCGAAAAAATTGCTATTAAAATTTAGCGATATCGCCCGATAACTGGTCGAAATAGGCCAAAACCTAAGGCTACCTCTGTTTATTTCTTTAAAATTTGTACATAAAAACCTTTACAAATGTCCCGCAACTGCTCCTAAGCGGTTGCAATAAAAGACCGACTCCCATTAATTTTTCCTTGCGAACATTTTTGTGAAACATACTTACCTCCTATATCCAGCCCCTTACAGGGTTGCCATAAAAAATTTAATGTTCAAATTTTTTTAATCGCTCCCACAACTTTCAAGGGTACTCCTAAAAGACCGACCGCATTTAGTTCTTCCTAGCAAAAATTTTTTTGGAACATACTAACCCTCCTATTTAAAAAAAATATGGGGGAAACCCCCCTACAATTTATTTGGAGTCGCCCTAGAGGAATATAATGCATCACAAATTCCTATTAGTTTTCACTCCCAAACATATTTCTAGAACCTACTTACAAAAGTTACAAAAAGGATGTAAAAATGCCCACAACTTTCCCAGAGTCTGTCGCAGAGAAATAAAGTGTACAACCGACTCCATTAGTTCCCAAACATAATTCTTGAACAGGGTGCCCCGGTAGGTCAGTGGTAAGTGCACAAGCCTACCAGTCTGGGGGTTGTGGGTTCGATTCCCAGCAGAGACCCTGGTAAGTCTGCTTCATTCTTCAATTCTTTCTTTATTTCTTCTTTCCTTCTATCTCAAGCTATTCTATCTGCCTCTCCAGGTAACACAATGGGACCGAATTAAGCGGACCCAAGTGAGCTGTAATATTTCCTTCAACGGCTGCCTGTCCTACCTAACCTAACCTACCTAATTCTTGAACAAATTTACCCCTTATCATCATCGCCTTAGGCTTCTCCCATAAAAAATTTGGAAAATTGTAATAAATCCCCCCTACAGAATCCAGGGTGCCCGATGATACGTCAAATGTAGTACTGACCCTAACTCATATTTACTTGCAAACACATACTTACCCCCTATCACCACCCGCTAAGTGGGCTGCCATACAAAATTTGAAAAAAATATGGTAAAACCCCTACAAGTTGTAAAGGGTATATAAGATTCGGCACAGCCGAATATAGCGCTCTTACTTGTTTTACATACAATAACAACATTTTATCGGAATCGGTAGAGAAAAACTACGTTGAAATAACCTTAAAATGATTATTTCAAAAGGGAGGGAGGGTTTTTAAATAAGCATTCAGAGCTTAAAAAAACCTATCAGGTAACTTCAGTTTATTATAAAGAAAATCACTTTATGCATTGATTTTCATCAAACAAAGCTTTTTTTTATTTAAAATTAAAAAAAATTTATATGGATCTGCTTTTGTGCCATTTTTGACTTTTTATTAAATTTTAAATTTTTCTTTGTCTATGGCAAAATAAGATACTTTCTTATTAGGACATGATGCAATCAACGGAGCAACCTCTTTAAAAATTTCATAATTTAGAAAAGAAATTAAAAAGAAACCATCCATAAAATCTAACTTCTTGATTGTTTTTGGTTTTGGAAGTTTGCGGGTCCAATATCTTTTTTTATAAAAAATATTTGTTGAAAAAATTTTTTTTGTCTCGATGTACATATGTATGACTTTTTATGCAAATTTGGTTAAAAAGAATATTATTTAATGTATTAGGTTTGTTAACAAAAAAAAGCTTTGAAAAGCCTTTTAATCCGAAAGGCACTTTGTCCTCCTTTTTAGTTCCTCAACTTATTCTAGGTCAGTAGGCCCTAACTTTAAAAAAAATGCAAAATGTACCAAAAAAAAAAGAGAATAACCGCTTATTGGCTTCCGGTCTCAAACGATGTTAAAAATTTCCTTTTGAAGACTCATATGAGCAATGCAATTGTGACGGGTGTGATCATTTTGCTCACATTTTTGCTTATAGCTCACAGAATTAAAAATTTTTGTTTAAATTAAGTTTATGATTTCGATGGATGGTGTGTTTTATAGAGACAATAGTAAGTACCCAGCAAAAAAATTACAAAAAAAGTAACCGAATGTAGAATTAAGCATTTTCAAGAGAATCACTTCCCAACTGGATTGCCAACTTAATTATATTTAACGCGTGATCCATTTCGAGGTTCCCTACTTTTTAAAGAAAAAACCAAAGAAAATTCAAATTTAATGGAAAATGTTTATTATCATTTGAAAGAACTTTTCTTGCCATTTATTTTTTCAAAGATTACATATCCCCAAAGGAAAAAGTCTAAAGGTATGGTCAGATATGCCAAATAATTGCCCTAAAAAGCGGGACCACTAAAAATTATAGCTTTAAACTCCTTTATATGTTAAGACAAAATTTCTTTAATGTTATAAAAATATTAACCGAATTTGTTCTTTTAGTTTATTTTACTGCGTCACCTTAAAAAACTTATTTAAGGGCGACAAAAATCAACCAATTTTTTGCTTAAAATAGTGGTCACGCTTTTTTGGGCAAATATTTGACATATCTGACCGTAGCTTAACGGTGTGATATCACACGATCTTGGTGGCCAATCGACCGGCCCAAAACGTGAAATTATGTGCTTACCGAAGTGTTCTCTTAATAAATCCATTGATTGATGCGATGTGTGGGAAGTGGCGCCGTCTTGCTGAAACCAAATGTCGCCAAAATCAATTTCAGGCATCAAATAGCGGTCGCCATTGACGGTTACGTTCGCAGTGGCATCTTTTTTAAGGAAATATGGACGGATGATTCCACCGGTCCATAAACCGCACCGAACCGCTGTTTTTCCTAGATGAAGTGGCAGTTCTAGGTTGCTCTTTATCTCAAATGCGGCAATTTTGTTTGTTTACATACCTATTCAGCCAGAAATTGGCCTTATTGCTGAACAAAATTTGCCTCTTAAACGTCGGATCTTCTTGGAACTTTTCAAGAGCTCATAGAGCAAAGCCATGTTGCTTGGGAAGGTCGGGCGGCTTCTGTTGTTGCGCAAGCTGTATTTTGTACGCTTCTAAGATCTCAACGCAAAATGCGCCAAGTCGTTCCATACGTCAGTCGGAGTTGCTGCAAAAGGCTCCGAATCGACTTCTGTAGCTTGCCAATCTGGAACTTTAAGCTGGCCGCTGTATAGCCACTGTTTGTAAAATATTTCTGGGTACTTGGAACTGCCAAGCCAATTAAAAATCGATTAAAGGAGTCCCCTTTAGTTGCTGAAACCTCCAAAACCTGTATTATTACAAAGAAACCAAAATATTGTACCGCAGATGTTCGAATCCGAGCAATTGATATTGCTTCCGGCGCTCTAAAGTGGCGACTCTACGGCGTCATGCTAAAGAAAAAATGAAGCGTAGTAAAGGGAGCGTAATATTATTGGGGTGATTTTCTTCCTCTCACATTATTTCCATTGAAAAAATCGATGGAATAATGAGAGAGGAATACTATTTGCGCATTTAATATCCATTATCCGCACTTTGTAAAAGCAAGAACATGTATAAAAACAACGGATATTTCAAAATTCCGAACGAACGTTATAGAATGCTTTTCCCTTAGGGTTCATATAAAGTGCAAAATTTAATACATTCAAACTGTTTTCGTTTTATTTTTTTCTTTTTCCAAATTTTTAAAACTTTTAAAATTTCTTCATTATTTTTAGTTTAAGAAGTACAAATATGGTCTCATTTATGCTTCCCACTGTATATAACCTTTATTGCTGTGTCGAGGGTAAAAGAAATTTCAAAAGAAAATTCACTCAAAAACTATACATACTTATGTCCGATATAATAGACTTTAAACTCTCCAACGTTAAAAAGGCAGATTAAAGTATATTTTTAATGAACTTATAATTATTAACCAGACTGTAAATCGATTCAGTTCATTTTATTTCAAGAACATATGTATATGGTTCTTTAGTATGCGTTTTTCTTTAATTTCTTTGCTTTTTTTAAACGTATATTTTGTCTTCTTATTTGCTTAATGTCTTACGTAAATTCGCATTTATTCTGTGTCGTATTTTAGAATTTTAATTGTTTTATTTTCTTTTTCTTCTTCTTACTTTATTATATACAATTTCCTTATACATATAAAAATGTATTTTTTTCTACAATAGTTTTGCCATTAAAGAAATAAATTCTCGTTGTGGTTGGTTGATTTGTTCAATAAAATTCTAAGGTTTTGTCTCTAATTTTTAGTTTTACAAATGTTTTGCCTTTTATTTAATTGTAAAATATAAAACAAACAATTTGTTTGAAACAAATCGAATGTTCTTAACAAAAACAACAATGAGCTATTAACACCCACATTAATTAAGAACAAAAAAACTTGTAATAAAAATTTATAAAAACAGTGGGTTGACAGTGATGAAAATTATACCAAATTAAACAATTAAAAATGCAAAAAATATAAGTATTTTTTAATTGAAATCATTTTTGAATTTTAATTTTTAAATTTTATAAAAATAATCTAAAAGTTACATTATTTGTCTTTAATAACTACATTTTGTCTCTTTCCTTCTCTTTTTTTCACAGTGCGGAAATCTAGACGCACCCAATTCGTCATATCAAAAACAGAGATCTATTAGAATGGATGTTTATCAAATTGACGATGGTTTTCATTCAGACGGTGGCACTGAGACTCCACCACCATCACCTAGTTCTGGCTCCTCAATAGCCTCCACATCTGATCATGGATCGTTAGAAAGTGTCGACACAGGTGGTACACAACGCTTGGCTGTGCTGTCATTCGAACAGGTACGAAAGCTGCATAATGTGATGGATGAGAAAGTGGCCATACATGGACGTGGTAATTTTCCAACACTAGAGGTGACACTTAAAGACTTGGTGAATTTGGTGAGGCGCAAATTGGAGACTGACGTGGGCAACGGTGGTGCCGGTGTGATAGTTAAGGATATACGCTTGAACGGCGGAGCAGCTAGTCATGTATTGGCTTCAGAGGATCAGCCTTATAATGATCTGGATTTAATTTATGCCATTGAGTTAAGCTCACCACGTCACTTTGATCGTGTCAAGTCAGCGGTGTTAAGCACATTGCTTGATCTATTGCCCGATGGTGTTTCCAAGCGTCGCATTACGCCATGTGCGCTCAAGGAGGCATATGTTGGTAAAATGGTTAAAGTGAATAATAATAATGACGGCGATCGCTGGTCGCTTATCTCGTTGGGCAACTCGCCCGGCCACAAAAATGTTGAACTGAAATTTGTCGATACTATGCGGCGACAATTTGAATTTTCCGTTGATTCCTTCCAAATTGTTCTCGACTCGTTGCTGCTGTTTTACGACTGTGCCGCTCTGCCCATATCGGAGAATTTTTATCCAACCGTCGTGGGAGAATCTGTATATGGCGACTTTCAAGAGGCCTTGTATCACTTGCAAAAGAAATTGATCTCAACGCGGCAACCCGAAGAGATACGAGGCGGTGGTCTTCTTAAGTATTGCAATTTGCTGGTGCGCAACTACAAGCCAGTTGACAATCAGCGCATCAAAACATTGGAGCGCTACATGTGCTCGCGCTTCTTTATCGATTTTCCAGACATTAATACACAGACTGTGAAATTGGTGGCTTATTTGCGAAATCACTTCTGGGGAGCAGATGAGGAACCGTTGCAGTACCAGTACCTGATGCATTTACGCGAAGTGGTGGAGAATTCGACTGTATGCCTGATGGGTCACGAAAGGCGGCAGACATTGCTGTTGATACAGTCCTTGGCAGCACAGGTGCTGTATAAGGAGCAACAAAAACAGGTTCATGAGCAGCAACAAAAGCACCATGAGCAGCAGCACCATCAGCAGCATCAACACCACCATCTCCAGCAAAAACCACAGCAACATCAACAACAACAACAGCAACAGTATCAGCAGCATCCACATTTAGTTGAACAGCATACGACAACCATGACTATGGTGAATACAACACCTTGTCAGACACCACAACAGCAACAAAAACAGCAGCAACAGCCTCATAATACACACACCATATACTTACAACAAGTTCCACAAACTTCGCCACAAACAGCCACAATTTGTTGTGCCATGCCAGCCTCAAATCCAGCTGATCCAACACAGCAGCTACAATCGCAACAGCAGCAGGCACAACAAACACAGCAACAACAAACAGTTTCTCAAACAGCTCAGACCACAACGGTCCCACAAACAATACAAATACAAGCCGGACCACCGGGCTTGATTTACGCCAATGGCGTCTACTATGCACCTGTGATTCCCACAACAATTTGCACTTGCAATTCGACATGGCTGAGCACGTGATTAAGTGTCTCACCAACAACAAATATTACTAATTCTGTTTTAACAGAAGAAGATACAGCAGCATATACTAAGGCAGCAGCAGATACAATCACCTTAACAACAAAATCATTAGCAACAGCAGCTCCGGCCAAGTTTATTATAGATTCCATTATACCCTTTTCCAACAGCATCTTAGACTTTACTTCTTCAACTTCTTCAGCATCTAATCCACATTCTGATGCCACATCAATAAATCTTCCCTATGATTTCGAATCTTCCCCACCAACATCTTTGGTATGTTGTTCCAATGACAATCTAGCAGAGGATTTAACTCAAGCAACCGCACCCACAATGGCAGGCGATTTAATATTGACGCACGAACAGCATGAGTTTCATTTGGAAGGAAACATCAATGATTTACCTCCAGTTTTGGCACAGATCACCGAAGAACAGAAACTAAGCGGTGAATTTGCTTTTTTCTATCCTTACGATGGTTCCGAGCCTTCTCTACTCTTAATAGGTAAAGATTTTTATATAAATGTTACACCTCAATCGAGTTGATTTCCCAACGAATGTGAAAATTGTAAGTTGACAGCTTATGAGTTACGTTCAGATATGGATTAATATCCAACGGGACAGATATAGTTTAAAATTTAAGATAAGTTAAAAAAAAGTAGAAAAGTAAATTAAATTATTTTCAGTGTAATCAAAATTTTCATGTTTACAATTTGGAAATTTAAGTCCATTTTTTCTTTTCCTTTTATTAATTTTCCTTTACAGAGTAAAATGTGAAGTACACAGTCGTAATGGTATTTTGAATTTTAATTTTTATTTAATGCTGATAATTGTTTGATATTTCCGAACCCTGATTTTAGGTTCCTCTGTTATTTTGTACCTATTTTTTTTTATTAAAAATTAATGTTCTATTTTTGGTGGCCGAGTAGTGATCGTCCCAAAACGATCCCTACTCGGCTTCTAAAAACACCACATTAGATATTTGATGATTTAGTTGTCTGTTTACTCTACAAAATTCATTTTTATTTCAAATATATTATTTAAACAACTAAATATTCAAACCAAATTTTCTAAATGTTTCATTAGTTAAGCTGAAAATATTTTAAAAAATATTATAAAAAAACTATATCTGTTTTATAATCCTAATCCTATTGGGGTGTAAAATTTAAAAAAAATAAGGCACTGATTTTTAAACATTTTTATAATAGATAAACAAAAATATAAAACAAGCTTATATACATATAAACATAAAAACATATATATTTCAAAAAAAAAAAAATATTTTTCTATAAACATAAGTAAATGTAAAATAAATATAATAAACTTAACCGTGAGCATAATACCTATAAACAAAAAGCCGCATAGAAAATCATTAAAAAACTTTTTACGTCTTTTACTTATAAAATCTTTTTTTTTTTTTTTATTTGAAAAAAAAAAATATTTAAAATATTTGACGTTTTACCTAAAACTTAATGCTATACATGGGCATACTGCATTAAATAGTTACTGCATTACAAATTTCAGTAATCAGTAATTTTTTAATGATAATGGAATTTGCATTTCCAATGAATTTTTGCTGATTACTGAAAAAAATGAGGTGACCAGTGAATTCTTATTGATAAAGAATATTAATTTACATTACCGGTAAAATTTTACTGATTTACTGATGAATATCAATTTACATTACAAGTAAAATTTTTCTTATTGCTTAAAAAATCGTTAATCAGTAAAATTTCGCTAATAATAAAATTACTTTGCATTACCAATGAATTTTTACTGACAATGGAATTTAATTTGCATTACCAGTATATTTTAACTGATGACTGAAAAAAATGAAGTGATCAGTACTTTTTTATTGATAAAAAATATTAACTTACATTACCAGTAAAACTTTACTGGCTTACTGATGAATATTTATTTACATTACCTTACAAATTACAAATTACATTACAAATTCAGTAATCAGTAAATTTTTACTGATAATGAAATTCAATTTGCATTACCTGTAAATTTTTTACTGATTACCAGTAATTTTATCACTGAGAACTGAAAAAAATCATTACTATACTCAGCACGTGAAATTAAGGAAAAAGTACAGAATGAAAAACCTGCGAAATAAACAGTATTTATTGCAATAACAATTTATGTAAGAAAATAAATTAAACAAAAGGCTCAAGAAAGCATAAAGAAGCAACCATCAGGGGGAAAAATCAATTAAATAATAATTAAAAATAAAACTAAAATTTAAATGTTAAATATTTTATCGTTGACCTGTTATTTTTTGTAATTTTGTAGACTATTTTGTTTTGGCTTTAGGTCATGAATATTTCTTGTCAAATAAAATTTAAATATAACAAGCAACTGACAATTTTTTACAGCTATTTTCAATAATAATATAATCATTAACAAATAAAATTTAATTTTCAATAAAAAAGTTCAAAAACAATTTTTTTTGTTTATCTGATTTTACCGGTAATGCTGATTCCGTTAACCAGTAATCAATAAAAATTTACTGGTAATGCAAATCTAATTTCATTGTCTGTTAAACTTCACTGATTACTTAAATTTTTTATCAGTAATCAGTAAAAGCTTTTTTTACTGAAAACTACTTTTACTGCAATATGCCCATCTATGCTTAATACGATACAATTTAATAAAAAAATCATAGCAAAATACCCGAAAGTTAAAAAATATTTTTAAAATCAAATAAAAATTCATTACAATAATTCCAAATGTATCTTTTTGTTGTTTTTTTTAATGTTTAGAAGAAACAACATGACACTAATTTTGTAATGAAAATTCTACAGATTTTTTTTCAAAATAGTTCAAATATGTTTTTACAAGAAAAGCTCACTTGACTTAAGGTCTCTGGAAGTCGAAAATAAATGTTAAAATAATTTAACAAAAAAAGTTCACTTAACTTAAAGTTTCTGGAAGTCTAAAATGTTAAAAAAAAATAAAATAAAAAAATCGTTTTACAAGTGAATGAAAAAGTCTTTAAAACTTTTTTTTTAGTAAATAAAAGACATTGAAAAAAGCAAATTTTTTTATAAATAAACATTAATAAATAAAAAAAACAAAATCACATTTCTATTTAAAAGAAATTTATAGTAAAAAAAACCCAAAATTGTTGAATAAATACAACAAAAATAAATAATTCCTGTAATATTATTAAAAAATAAGTTGAATTTTTTTCTTTACATGTGTAAAAAATATATTAAAAAAATCTATATAAAATTAAAAATATTTAATTTAAATTATTAAAAAAAACACACTTTCTTCAAAAAGTATAAAAACGAGCCGAAATTTTTAAGACACTTTGGCACATTAAAGAAATACAATTTACTTATTAAAAATATTTTTTTTTTGTTTAAATTTACTTTATAATATTAATATTATTATTAAATACTTATACATATACTTGTAAACATAATAAATAAAATATACGAAGGAATTTTTCTTTCTAGATTTTAAGTCTATGAAAAACTGAAACCTACTGTTTATAAGGAGACAGACAGCAAGTAAAATCTTGCATTTATGCAAAAATTATTTTTAGAAAATATTTTCAAAAGAAACAAAAAACTTGTAAAATACCTATAAATATTTTAATAATTTTTTTCTCCTTTAATTTTATTACTATAATTTTTTTTTAACCATAATTATAATTTTGTTAAAACCAGAGAAAATGTTATAGAAAATATAAAAATGCGCTCTGAAAAAAGGGGAAAAGCTGTAAGATTAAAAGGATAAAACCATGTTTTAAGGAAATAAAACTAGAAAAATTAATAATAATTTTTTAAAGTATAATTTCTTTGTTTAAAAATGTAATAAAATTGTAGAAAAAGGCAAATTTTCCTAATGCGAAACCACTCTTAATAGCATTAAAGCGCTCACTACAGTTGTCATTAGCAATCGGTTAATAAATAAAAAATAAGTGTAAAAATAGTAGTAGTTTGTCAAGCCGTATCATATTACACCCTAAACCACAATTTATAAAATGCCAAGTACCAGCATATGTTAAAAATTTTAAGGTGATTTTCAAAAATGGGACTTTAGTGGGACCAGTGGCTAGTCGCAGGGCATATGGTGAAAACACAAAAAAGTCTACAGAGATGTTTTGGTAAAACAAATATTTTTAAAGTGAATTTAGGTGAGAAGAATCATTTTGAATGTTCCAAACATTTGTACAAAGGCATAGAGCTCCTGAAGTGTGGGTATTAATATATCCATGTTTATGTTGTAGGCCTACAATCTGTCAATTTATAAACACAGCTCAAAATTGTATGGTCACCTTTGCAGCTGTTGCCAACTTTAAATAATTTTTTCCCGCAGGTCACAAGTTACAGGAATGGTTAGGTTAGGTAGAACAGGCAGCCGTTGAAGGAAAGGATACAGCTCACTTGGGTCCGCTTAATTCGGTCTCTTTGTGTTACCTGGAGAAGCGGATTGAATAGGTTAAGATGGCAGAAAAGAAGAAATTTAGAGAAGGATAAGAAAAAAATAAAGAAAGAACAGAAAAATGAAGCAAACTTACCAGGGTCTCTGGTGGGAATCGAACCCACAACCCCCAGACTGGTAGACTCGTGCACTTACCACTGATCTACCAGGGCACCCAAGTTACATAAATAGTGTTGTCAACATTCATTTTAAAAATTACTTTTAGAAAATTTACTATATATTCTTTAGTCATTATCTTATCAAATACAAAAAAAAAATAAACAAATTTTGTATATTTTGGAACGCCACACTCTAATATGAGCTGATTACAATGTGGCCATCGTACTGAGGTGGTTTTACATCGTATGTATTTGTAAGCGTCTGCTGAAATTGGCATTTTGTAGATGGTTTATGATCAGGGCAACCAATAATATGCTTCTAAAAAAGGGTTTTATGCGCATAAAATATGCGGGAAAGAGTTAGAAATATGTTTAATTATGTAAATTTATAGATAAGAATGATAGAAACTTAAACTAATGTATCCGGAAAATCAGCATTAAAAATTAAGTTGCGTTGGCGAAATATCGAAAAATGGAATGGATTCCGCTTTAAAATAAAAAATTTAAATATAAAAACAAAAACTAACAAGAGGTGTCATTAAACAATCAAAAGGTTTTTATTCGGTTTTTTTTAAGTTAAACTTAAAAAATCAAAAAATTGCTAAAAAAAATGGGGCTTAAAAGAAAAATACGCCAAAATATGCTGTTTAAAGCAAAATATGCAAAAATATGTTCCAACAACCCAATGTCAAAGTTTTGAAAAAATTCTAAAATGGATTAAAAAACATTACGAATTAACGTCACGCACAGAAAAAATATGATTTTTCATATTTTTGGTTGCCCTGTTTATAGTTATTGCTTTCCCACATCCATATATATAACGTCTGAAATAGCGCTCCCAAGCTACTGGGGCTGCTGGTTGTTCTTCATCTTAAAACAGTTCACACGACATGCAACGCTTTTGCAGTGCAAAATTCGACAACTCAAAATACACACCGTGTAACCGTATTTCCTGTCGCTATGACTACACTAGAAATGAGCGATCCCGTGATTTAAAAAAAAAAACAAATTTGTTACTTTAAACAACATAATTAATTTAAAGCATTGATACCCAACGGGAGAAAATGATTTTTAAGAAGATATATTTGATGTTTCACTGTATTATCTAAAAAAATTCAACACCAACCTTTGTTGTTGTTACTTATTTTGTATTTCAAACTCTTTATTATGGTTTTTTGATGGCACTCGTGTTGTGCACATATAAAACCCGATTAGTGTTCGTCCCCCAGAGACATTCTTGGCTGACATTGTTTTGAAGTAACAACAGCGTAGGTAACAGTAAAATCGCCGGAATTTTTAAAAATCTAACTTTAAATATCATTTTAAATATAAAGTAACATTATCGTAGTCACTTCACATTATATGTAACTGAAGTTAGCAGTGAATTTCAAGTCACAGGTATAAAAACACAGGTACAGAAATATCGCTTATCTCTAGATAACACTGTTACGATTGCAGTCAACAGCAATTTTGGTTGTGCAAATTTGTAGTCTGTTGTTGTAGAGGTATGTGTTGTCAGCAGCGTAAGCTAATTTCCAAAGTAAATAATTATTGAAAATTGCATATGAAGGCGAATATCATGTCGAACGTTATTAATGTTTGGTCAGCGAAAGCCGTACATGAACAAACACATGGATATGAGCGGGCTACATTAACCGGTTCATGTGCAAGGTTCAAGGTAATGGCTAAAGGAAACAAAGTGTTACGTTGCATTATTTAATTTTAACACAGTGAATTTCCAAGGGGTTTTCTTGTTAAATTTCTATTACTTCTATTCTAGACTTATCAAAGAACTGTAAAACAAATGCATATAAAAATTTCGTTTAATGAAATACAAAAAATACTTAATCAAAAACATTTTAATAACAAAATCAATTAATCAAATATCGGTAAAGATAAGTCTAAACGTTAAAAAAATTTCTTGGTCACGTAATTATTTGCAACCCAATTTCTTTTACATAAATAACTCGGCTTTAAATAATTGTTTCAACACAAGCACAAGTACAACTAGAAGTTTTGGTAACGAGCAAACATCCAGTCAAGACAATCCTTAACCCCTAAACTTGTAAATTTAAAAAATGAAAATATTTTCTAAACGAAAATAAATTTAAACCCATCTTGGGTACCCATTTTTTGGAGCATTTCAAATATTTAATTATTTTTCTCTTTTGTTTCTGTTTTTATTTTTTGTGTTAAAATTGAAGAATGTTTTATTATTAAAAAAAAATTTTTTTATTATGTTTTAAATAGTCCTTAATTTTAGTTATTACTTCTTAATATAAACATAATTTTTGTTTATTAAGTTAAATTAAAAAATATACATATTACAACAAATACAACAAAAAAATTTAAAAAATATCCCAAAAAAAATGTTAAAAGTGTTAATAAAATAAAAATAAAAACTTTAAAACAAAAAAATAATTTTACTATTAAAATGTGTTTTAATTTAGTTAATAAAATATAGTTAATAAAAAACAAAAACAAAACAAATAAGAAAGTTATAGTGGGCCAAGCCGGACAATATTCTAACACATTTGAATGGGGAATTTTTAAAAAAAATAGACCGATAAAATTTGTATTCTGTATAGGTATAATAGTTGATGCCTTAAAGTTAGCATGAATACCAAATTTTGAGAAGGTAAATTAATATTCAAGTCAGTTATAGCTAGGGTGACCAAAATCCTACTAATTTCATCAGTACATGAACTGATTTTTCATTTAATGTACTGATTAAAAATTTGTGTACTGAAATGTACTGATTTTTCAGAAAATGTACTGATTGTACTGATTTTTCAAGATAAATTGAAATTTAAATTTTTTCCTCAAAATATTTGTTAAATTAGAGTAAAACTAAATAGTTAGATATTTTATAGCAGCAAAAAGGGCATTCAAATCATTTTAATCATTCAAATTTTGTTTTTAGTCGATCAACAGCTGCCAAAAAATTTTTAAAATTTTTTTGACAATTTAGTTTCTATTTGTATTCTTTACAAGAATACATAGACACCCCGGGGACGAAATTGACTCAGAAAGAAATTTTAATTGTATCGATCTAATTAAAGGTAGTTCTTAGACTAAAATAAGTAAGAGCGCTATATTCGGCTATGCCAAATCTTATATACTCTTCACAACGAGCGGTTATGCAATAAGGCATGTATTTATGAAGTCTTAAAGTTGTTTCGAGAGAAAACTAAGGAGGCTGTGATACATTTTATTTCTCTAGAGGCGACTCCTGGAAAGCTTTTTTAAATTTTGTATGGCAACCCTGTTTGGGGCTGGAGAAAGGGGGTAAGTATTTTTCACAAAAATGTTTGGGACGAAAAATTTATTGTAGGTTTCACATTTGACCTTTGTCGGAGCACCTTGGAAGCTGTGGAAGCGACTTAATAAAATAAAAAAAAAATTAAACTTTGAATGGCAGCCCTGTTATGGGATAGAGATAAGATGTAAGAAAGTTTTGGTAAGAAAAAATTAATGGGAGTCGATCTTACATTGCCCTCGTGTAGGGGCAACTCTGGGGCGGTTGTAGAGGTTTCTATGTACAAATTTTAGATAAATATACAGAGGTAGTCATGGCTGCTGGCTTTTATCTCTGTTAGTTATCCGACGATTTTGCTTAATTTCAAAAGCAATATTTTCGCAAGTGTACCTGATGTTTTAATACCCCAAACAGGTCTAAAAAATAATTAAGGAACTTTAGAAACTTAATTTCAACAGATTAACGGACAGGCGGACAAAGGGTAGCGCTAAATCGACTTGCCTATTTATAAAGACCTATAACATATATACCTTATGGGCTCGCAAACGGAATGACAAACTTATATGTACTATATACCATAAATACTTATGTGAAGGGTATTAAAACTGAAAATCGTACTGATTTTGAAACAGAAATAAATGGTCACCCTAGTTATAGCCCATAAGCTTCTCTCGGGAGGATATTTGTATCAGGCCTATGCCAAAAAATTTTACCGATTATCACCAAAATTAATAGGCCTTGTGCCAGTGCCAAAAAACTTAAGTGTGCCAAATTTCTTCAAAATTACGACCTGTAGCGTGTTTGCAAGAATACATAGACGACCAGCCAAACGAATGGGCAGACGGACGGACATAATTATTATTATATATCCTTCACTGTGGTCTTCTTGCATACCCAGTCTTATTTTGAAATATCGAAATTTTTTATATACCACCGCGGCGGTCAGACTATTAATTTTTTAAATTAAAAAAAGTAAATAAAAATTGGGGTTAATCCAAGCGGATCTGGAAGAGATTTAAATAAATAGTTTAAGCATTATGGGATCTATTTTTGTTCCTTTATACAAACAGTTTTTTTATTTTATACCCTTCATATAGCGATAAGGGTCAATATCAGTTTTCCATTCCGTTTGTAATTTGTATAATATCCATTTGTGACCCCATAAGGTATACATATATATTTATTCATGATCCTTATAGATAGGGAATTTGATTAAGCCATGCCCGTTTGTCCTTTGAAACAAACGAAAACTGTAACAGCTATCGGCTTTAAATTTCCTATAAAAAGTAATTGTGCCACAATGCCTACACCAAGGTACATTGAACAAGGTAAGAGAAGCTCATCAGCTGACTTAATTCCACCATATGTTTTATAGCTTAACTTTGGCAAATTTTGTATGTTACACAATGGTTGTGTATACTGTGTGTATGTGTGATAGCAACATTTTTGACAACTTAGCTAGAATTTAGCAACAACAAAATACATGCTAAAATTTTACAGGTAATTGTTGTTGTAGAGACGAGGTCAACCGATTATTCTACCATGACCTACACGTTGGAAAAAATTAGTTGGATATAAGCAGCGGAAGCTTAGCCCCGATACAAACTAAATCATTTTTATGAAATAAAAATTTTCAATATATGTATAGCCTTTTAACCGACTTTAAACCCGCAATTAAATAATTTTACTATAATATACAAAGTTTGAAAACAACTTGGCTGGACCATATGACTGGGTACACAAAAAGACCAATGTGAAGGATATATCAAATTCGGCACCGTCGAATATAGCGCTCTTACTTGTTTGGGTTTTCGTTTTCACTTACTTGCAGATTCACTGGAAAAAAAATTACTTTGTCAGTAAAACTAAAAGTCCTAAATTTTTTAGTGGAATAGTGAAAAAATTATTAAAAATGCACATAAATGATCTAGCTGAGTTATTTCGTACTGTAAATGTTGTAATAAAAATACTTGGGGCCGAGTTTTAAGTCAAACGCAATCCTAGTTTTTGAAATATAAAACTTAACAAATTTTTTTACGTTCGTATAAATAATAAAAATACCATGTAGAAGGATTAAGGTCGAAAGTTTTAAAAATTTTTGACATTGTTCGTATTTAAAAAATTAATAAAAGATGTTAATTCGTATGGGGGGTTCCCCTTCCTGTGCTCCTATCCAACTATTTTCTACCGAAATGTAAGTATTTTTGTATCATTACTTTTTGTAGAATATTTGAAGTCGATGGCTGTTATAGTTTCCGAGACAAAGCTTATCGAAAATTTCATAAAAGTTGTGTTTTTATGGGAGCTGCCCCTTTCGCTGCTCCCACCCAAAACCCAAATTTTTTTTTTCCCAAAATGAAGGCCTAGTTGTCCAATTAATTCTTGTAGAATATTTGAATTTGAAAGCTCTTATAGTTTCCAAAATATAGAGTTTTAAAAATTTTATAAAAATTGTTAATTTGTATGGGGGCCAACCCTTTCCCTGCTGCTGTCCAATAAACTTTTTTCCAAAATTTGTTAGAACAATATAAATCTATAGTTGTTTAGTTTTCAGATTAAGCGCATAAAATATTTTACAAAATTTGTGCAATTGTAGGGGAAATACCTCTTCTTCTGATCCTATCTGAAATTTTTTTTTAAATTTAGGTCCATATCTTCAATGTACCCGACTCAGGTTTTCAGCAAGAGTAACTATATTTACTGAGGTATATAAAGATATATTTACGGATTTTGTTCTAATAAAAATGGGTTATTTTGGGTTTCCACTTATATCTCGGTCAGTAGTGGACCGATTTTGCTGATTTTAAACAGCAATTGTCTCAGGGATATTTCTGATATTAAACAATCAAAACGTTTTCTGTGCGACTTTATTTGAGTCCGAAAACTTGATTTCAACAGAAGCACAGACAGACAGACGGACATGGCTATATCGATTTCCCTTTCTGTAAAAATCCAGAATATATATACTTTATGAGGTCTAAAGTGAATATTGTAGCAAATACAAATGAAATGACAAACTGATTTATACCTTTATTACTATGTGAAGGGTATAAAAAAGGCTATAATTCCCAAAGATTTGATGTTTTTAAGCGATAAATAGTAAGTAGACACTGCAAAAACACATTTTCTACTTACAATGACCGCTTGAAGACTGTGACGGGTGATATATATTTTTCAAGAACGGGTTTAGTTTTTTGGTTTTAACGGTAGATTAAAGTATTTTTAAACGTATTAAATTTATTATTGCTACAAAAAACCATCTTTGCTTAAGGAAAAACCTTTTGTGCAATGTGACGGTTGTGGCATTTTCGTCAAAATGTAAAAAGGAAGAACTGAGTGATCATTTTGAGTTTTTGCGGTCATCGTTTTCTTTAAAACGTAAATTCTTCGATTTTTTTAATGAAAAAAATAGGTTTTTCTGCAATTTGGACCGTTTAACGTGGAATTGACCATATGTATTTTATTTGGCAAAAATTACCTTGAAATACAGAAAGAAGGTAGTGTTAAGCCTTTTGGTGCGAACATCTGCTATTGTTTACAACATTTTCAAATGCGTAGTGATTTGCATGGGGTAGGGCAGACACAAATATATATATGTACTTTTATGGATATACATAATATAATTGAGTTGAGTACTAATTTTTCATTTTCAATTATTTCTTAATAAAATTCTTTAAAAACTACGGTTCATTAACGTAGCGTTTTGCTGTTAAAAAGAACTTCGCATTTAAATGCTTATTCACCCATGTGTAAAATTTTCTTAATTATATAAAAGTCTTAAAATAGAAAAACAAACTTTAAGAATTTGTTGACTTTCTCTACGACGTTATTGTTAAATGCATGGCCTTTTCATACTTCA
Organism: Melanophora roralis; assembly: GCA_963583895.1. Classification (NCBI taxonomy): domain Eukaryota; kingdom Metazoa; phylum Arthropoda; class Insecta; order Diptera; family Rhinophoridae; genus Melanophora; species Melanophora roralis. Next base: position 72,206,681 of record OY757191.1, read on the forward strand.
GGTATTGCAATTTAATTGTTATGTGTGTAACCATTTTCCATATATTTTTGATATTAATTCAAATATTTCAAAATATTGTTTTAAAAAATGCTTTAATTCTCAAGTATAATATGATTTCAAACATTTAGTCAAATTCAAAAGATGCAAGAACATTGCTTCTACTCATAATAATCCAACCCTTACCCAAAAGCGTTCGAGATATTAATTTTCATAAAGAAGGGTTGTATATATGTATGTTTGTATTTTATAGCTGGCCACACCAGTGGATCGATTGTTTTTAAATTTTTAACAAGAAGTTACTTCAAGTCTGCAAGGAACAATAGGCTACTTTTTTTTGGAAATTATTAAATACAGATAAATTTTTAGAAATTCGGTCCGTGAAGGGATAAAAAGGGGGCAAAAGGGAAGAATCTGTAACCTGCTATCTTCTGAAGTATATAAGATAGAAACAAAATTTGAAAAGTTTTGCGTTTTCCTACAGAAATTTGATGTTTTTTTTCCTAATTTTGGACCGAAAGGGGAAAAAAGGGTAAAAAAATATATTTTGGTACTTCTGGCTACTTTTTGTTACTTTTAAAACAACTAAGATAGAAACATTATTGAAATTGCGTTCGATAGGTCTTAAAAAATATGATTACGTTATTCGTACTTTTTTTTCAATTTTTGACCCAAACGGGGAAAAAAGGGTTAAAAATATATTTTGATTTTTTAGGCGTTTTTTGTATCTTTTAAACCAATAAAGATAGGAACATTTTTCAAATTGGGTCCGACAGGCCTAAAAAATATGGGTACGGTTTTGGGTCCTTTTTTAAAAAGGGAAAAGAGGGTTAAAATTATGTTTTAGTACTTTTTGTAACTTCAAAACCAGTAAAAATAGAAAAATTATTTAAATTGCATTCGTCAGGTTACCAAAATATGTAAATATGTTAATAAAGGGTTAGAATTATATATAGAAGTTTAAGCTTTCTGGATATCTCTAAAGCTATAAACCTTAGGAGTTCCCAATTTTTATATGTTAATTAAAGAGTAGGGCTGACTTATAATTTGTTGTAACTTAAGTGGGGCAACCAGCCAATTAAAAAATATATAAATGCTTTTATTTACATATTTTGGTAATTTTAATATGATTGGTGTAGCGAAGTACACCGGGGATTAGCTAGTTAATTTTCATAAAAAAAGACGGGTTATTAGAGTAATCATTTTTTATTTCCTGTAAAAATTAGACTGAACTTTTTCTTTGGATAAATCAAGCCAAAAACTATTAAAACAGTTAATTTTTTCCATTCAAGACATTTACAAAAGAAGTAAAATTTTTCTCAAAATGTGTTTTTTAGTTTAAGTTGTAGGTAGAAGTGCACATTTATTACTGAATAATAGTTCCTTCCTCTATTAAAACAAGAAGAGCGCTGTCTGTGACAGCTTTGTTGAATCTTATATACCCTTCACATTCATCGGTTTGTTTACCCAGATTTATCCTAGTTGTTTTTAAACCGTGTAATGAGTTAAAATTATTTTGAGTCTGCCGCTTTATATAAGGACTCCGACAATCTACCGCCTATGAGGGGTGAATATAAAAAAGCAAATTTTTTTGGCAGGTGTTTCAACATCAAAGTTCATTACCTTAGATTTATTTATGAAAATAAAACAAGTTTAACATTTAAAGCCGTTAATAAATTTTAATTAAGATTCCAAAAAACGAAATGTCATAATAGATTTTTTAATTTATCAAATACATTTATTTACAAAGAAGATACTAAATACAAAAATTAAAACAAAAACTTATTTCATAACAAAAAATTTGGTATATTTTTTTTACAAAATTCAGAACCGAATTAAAAGCCACATTTGTGTTAATGGGTCGATAAAAACAGACTTATCACACTTGTTTTTTTAATTAATTTTTTTTTCTTGCTTTAATTTACTTAAGTTTATTTTTGTTGTTGTGGTTGTTTTTGTTAAAAGGTTTGTTCTTTTTTTTTCGTTTAAATGTCTTTACAATATGTTTGTAATTTTGTATGTATAAATTTATGTACCCAGCCGGCAATTCTTAACGAATTCTGTCAGACTCGACCACAACACATGAAGTAGTTCGCACTAAACATGCCAGGCATGTCAAAACTCGTAGCCAAATTTAAGAGATTTTTTAAGAAAATCTAATGAAAAATTTGTTAAAAAGCGAAATCTTTTTTTATACAAATTATTTCAATTTTTTATTTAGTTTTTTTAAAAATATTTTTTGTATCAAATAAAAAAATTTTTAAAAAACTTTTACTAATTTTTTTTTTATTTTAAGCTGATTTTTAATCATTTTTAATTTACCTATAAGACAACTAGCTAGTTTAGTTTGCTACTAGCGTTGTTATTGTTGGCATTTTCCGACCAAATTGGTCGGATATGTTTTCATTTAGTCAGATGGCCCGCTAAACTTCATTTTGGTCGGTTTAGGAAAATGTACTGTAGGTTTGTATGTATTTAAAAAGTCAAACACCCGTTGCTATCATCACATTACCTTGACGTTTTACATAAAAAAATCTACTCATAGCTGTCAAATCGACGTACCCTACGTATACTAAAAGTTAAAAATTGTCAAACTTTAGTACGTTGCATTGACGAAGACGTACTGAATATGGCAACGGTCATAAGTAATAAAACATTTTTTCCAACTTATCAGTTGAAAAAAGCAAATAATGACGTACGACGTACTCAATGTGGCACCCCTTTAAAAAGCACAACGACATGCCTGTAAAAAATCGATAAGAAATCTTACAGGCACGTCGCACATCAAAACAGCCAGGCATGTCTAATCAAAACCTGTGAGATATCTTTACTTACAAATTAAATCAGCTTTTTGTCAGATATTGTCGGTAAATTTTGCTGGCTGGGTAGGCACATATGCACAATCAAAAGCATTTAACTATAAAAAACAACAAGGTTGTTAATTATATTTACAATATGCAAACAAAACCTTAAGCATTTTAACTGTTTTGTAAATATTTAAAAAGATTATAATAAAAAAATATTTTAAATCAAAACGTGTGTCTTTTTTTTTTTTAAGTTGAAAGGCAGAAGCACCAGATGCCAATATGTATTTGAATAGAATAGGGCTTTAAATCAAAGGTAATTCTTCGGTTAAATTTAGCTGAATATCAAGTTAGATCACTACGCCTGACTGTGTGAGATCTTTAGTTTTAAGATAAAACAAGTAAGAGCGATATATTCGGCTGTGCCGAAACTTATATACCCTTCACATTGGTCTATCGAAACCGCGACAATTTTCTTTATTTTTTATCCATTTCTTTTTTATTTATAAAATATTTATAAATTTTAACTAGCGGTCGGTGTCATATTTAAACCCTCCTAGGGTGGCTACGGGGAAGCCGTGGGGATTTTTACCATATTTTTTCCAAATTTTGTATGGCAACCTTCTTAGGGGGTGGAGATAGGGGGTAAGTAAGTTATAGGAATATGTTTGGAAGGGAAAACTAATGGAATAAAGGCTGTAAGGGGGGTTTATTACAGTTTCCCAATCTTTGCATGGGCGATGACTATGTTCTAGAAAAATTTTTGGAAGGAAAGTTTTATGGGGGTCGGTAGTATATTTCATTTCTCTAAGGTCGACTCTGGGTACCCTATAAGTGTTTCTACTTTTTTTATTAATTTAGAATGCAAACCCCTTAGGTGATGTTGATAAGGGGTAAGTATGTTTTAGAAACTTGTTTGGCAGGGAAAGCTAATGGGGGAATGTGGTGTATTTTATTCCTCTAAGGCCACTTTTTACCCTAATTTTTCCAATTTTGTATGGCAACCCTAACAGACGCTGTAGATACAGGGTAAGAATGTTCCACATAATTACTTGTGAAGACTTGTTAACTGGGCTGGTCTTATATTTGGCCTTTGTAAGAGTACCCTGAAAGCTGTGGGAGCGATTAAAAAATTACACTTTGTGCGGTAGCCTTGTTAAGGGCGGATAAAGGGTGTAAGTAAGTTTCACAAAAATTTTCGTGAGAAAAATTAATGGGAATCAGTCGTAAATTGCACCATTGCAGGGACAACCCCGGCGCAGTTTTTTTGCATAAGTTTTAGAAAAATAAACAGAAGTAGTCGTGGTGGCTGGCTTATATCTCTGTCAGTTATCGGCCAATTTAGCTAAATTTTGATAGAAAAAATTTTCGCAGGTATACCTAATGTTTTAATACCACAAACAGGTCCGAAGAGTATCAAGGGGCTTTATAAACTTGATTTTAACAGATTAGCGGGCAGACAAACATCGCCAAATCAACTTTCTTATCTATAAGGATCAATCAAATATATATTTTATTGGGACGCAAATGGATATTTATAAATAACAAGCGGAATGACAAACATATATTACACTTATCACTATGTGAAGGGTATAATAATGATACATAAACTTAACTGATGAGTTATAAAGCAAAACCCCCTATTTAATACTGAAGTATTTAAAAAAGTTATGCAGCCAACCTAACCCTATTAAAAATTTAATATTTTGTACCTGAAAAAATCCCTTTTAAATAAATGTTTTAATTTTTAAACTGAACTGCCAAGAGAAATTGTTGTTTTTGCTTTTAATTTACAAGTAAAAACAATTTTTTTGTCCAGAAAAACAAAACTGATTTATAAAGTTAACTTCCTCCTTTCTAAACTTTAATAAAAATCCAAAAAGTTGATTAAAGAAGCTAAAATAAATTATATATTTTTTGCAAGTATCTAGTTGGTTAATAATCCAAAAAAAACTTATTAATTTGTACGTAAAATAAAAATTCCAATACCAAAAGCTGCAAGAGCACAACAGAAGACGCAGTCAAAAGAGGCAGCCGCCAACAATTTATTATGACACAGATGATGCTTCTTCTGCACTATCTTTTTCCATCGCTTTCCTTTCAACTTTATTTATACAACGTTGGATGGAACAATTGTCTGGTTATTTAGCTGTCTTTGGCGACGAGCAGTGTTGCCAGAAATTTGGTCACGTTATTGTATGAACATGTGGACACTAAAGTTAAAATTTTAATTTTTAAGATATCGGAAAAAATCCAATAAAAATAGTAAATATCAAAGATATTGGACTATGTCGTACAAATTTCATACAATTACAATGTAAGAACCGTTTCTTTAATATGTGCATATTAACTGAAAAATCGCAATTTTGAGGTAAGTCACTTTTGCACTAGCTTTGCGATTAAGGAATAAAAAAAGGAAGCATTTTGATGTATATTATGGCGTTTTCTTTTCTGGCAGAAATGCTGCCTTTATTCTGCCCTATGCACTCATTTCTGTTCTTTTCTGAAAAGCAAGGCAGCATTGCTACAGAGTTGTAAGTTCTTTTCTGGTAATGTTGCCCTAAAAAAATGAAAAAATGCTACATTTTTGCCCCTAAAATAATCAAAGGGTTACTCACTGCCTTTTTAAAAAGAAGAAGATCTATTTTTTTGCTATCAGTTTTTTGACGTTGAATAAAAAAATTTTATTTCTGTAAAGAAATCATAAAATGGAATTAAAAAACGAGGTCTCATCTAAAAATATAGTGATTGTTTGTTCTGTTGTAGTCACTGAAAATGTACCACTTTTCAAAGGTTTAGGTAGTTTTAAAAAAGTGTTACAAAATAAAATGGCAACATTTATGCTCAGAAAAGAAAACACCATTAGATTTAAGAAATTTTGGATATTCAAACAAAAATTATAATAACTTAGTTTAATTATTTTTATTATCGCAGCTAAAATAAAATAAGTTAAAAGAAAAATAAAAAGACAAACTTATAACAGAGCATCATCGCTTCTTTATTCTTCCCAAAACCAATTTTTGCTTAACAAAGGAATAACCTCTTCTATTATCTCATCTTCAGAATCAAAATATCGAACTATGGTTTTTACTTTCTCTTTTCCTTCACAGCCCAACATTTTAGAAAGGTAGAAAAAAGTGTTTCAATTCCGCTTCTACCTACATATATTGGCTTAGAATTTACAAGGTGGACCTAGGCAGTACAAAAATTGTCATGTCTTGCTTCTTGGTATTTTGTTAAAGCATACCTAATTCTATATTTCAATACAACAAATCAGAATACCTTAAGCCCAGAAGATTTCGAACCTTTTTGAAAAAAAGGAATTATTTTTGAATTTTTCTTTTAGTAATTTTTGCATAAAATTATTTGAGTTTAGCGCCCTCTCGTGGTGGAAAAAAAACATTTCCAAAAATCTGTATTTAAACACAATTTTTATTTGATTTTTGTCTATGGGTCGAAGCATAGGGCGTATGAACTTATTTAAATGTATTGTAACTGTTTTATTATTTGAACAAAAAGCTTTTAAAGCTTAAATACATTTAAGTAAAGTTTGCAACCAGCATTGAAAAGTAACGAACAAAGAGCTTAAAAAATTTAAATGGTCACACACTAATGCACATCACACACACACGCTAAAAAGGAAATAGCTAGTAATGCTTAGCTTCCGAAAGCAATAGGAAAAGAGACAACTAGAAAGTTGCCGTTGGAGCCCCTCCAAAAAATTTAATTTTTGTGTGAGTGTAGTGCTGCCAACCTCTAAATTTTTTTTTGAAGCATAATTTGAATAAGTGTTAGAAAATTCTAGGGTTTTCACGAGTATGTATGTATATATGGTACAACTCAATTTTGAAACAAGTTTGGTGCTACCGGATACAACTATGGGGCACTGCTTCCGCCTCCAGCAGTGAAAAAATTCAACGCAGTCAAAATAAAATTCTAAGAATTATAACTGGTGCTCCTTGGTACATTGAAAACAGCAACATCCACAAAGACCTACAAGTTCTACAAGTTAAATGCGAAATCCTAAATTATATGAACAATAATTTAAAGAAGCTGGAAACACATCCAAATCCGCTCGCTCGAAACATTTTGCAACATAATGAACAAACTCGTCTAAAAAGAAGGGATGCTATTGTGCTTAGATGAAACTACTGAATTATTATGAGAACTTAAATTTAAGTCTGGCACTGGCTGGGCTAATATAAATGAAATAGTTTTAAGACTTGAATACTTATTGTAAGTTCCCGAAAGGCGAAGATTCGATAATAAAAACATAAACGATTAAAATTTAAAAAAAACAAACCAATGTTTTTTCAATGTTCTTTTTTTTCAAAATGTACAGGCTAAAAAAAATCTTTGGCTGTTATTGTTTCTAAATGTTAATAAAAATTTTACAAATTCCCCTGCTCCTAAAAAATCCCCGATTGAACTAGCCGTATTTAAAGTTTCATAGTATCCTTGCCAAGTTTGGGTATCGAAATTGCTGATTTACAACATTCTATTTTTAAGGTTCTAGAATATATGTTTATACCTTATAGGATTGCAAATGAATATTGTAGGAATTAAAATTACAATTACAATTTATCTTGATATTTAATTAGCTAGTTTACAACTTATTTTTTTTTAAACCAAAGCTAAAATTAGCGAGTACAAAAAGTTTGTAGTTATCTTTTCTGGTTTCGATTTTAAAAATTTTTTTAATTAAGCATTTTGGAATCACAAATACGCTAAATTAGTTTCAGTTGGATAAAAAAAAATACCAACATCACAAAAGGTGTCATAATCTTTATGTGGAGCTTATTACGTTTGGAGATGGCATAAACTTTTTTTAAATTAAAAACGTTATTATAACAGTGAATCGTATTTTAAACATAAATGTTTAAACTAATTGCCGTGATGAGTTCACCCATTTGTTACTAAATTTATATTAAAATTTTTAATTTATTATAGTATCAACCTGAAACAAAAAAGTTGCAATTAGCATCACTTGCAAAAAGCTCCACTTGATGGGGAGCAAACTCGTTATAATAAAAGTAAATATAGTAAAGAGACATAGTTAAGTGGTGGAGAACAGTAAAACGAGTAATGAAAAATTTGTGAAATTTAAAAATAATGAAAACAAGAAGACCCTACTTATATATAACCTGAAACAAGAGACTAAAACAAAAAAACGCAAAAGAAATTAACTGAGCAGAAACGGTAGAAAAATTATATACAACAAAACTTTAGACAGTCAGTTGTATGGTAGCACGCGTTTGATAAGCTCGTATTTAATTTGTGAACGAGGTAGGGTACGTCCGTTAAACAGTCCCACAGACAAAACAGCAATATTTAAATGGAAAACTTTTTAAACAAAATAAAAACAATAGATAAAAGATAAAGAAAATACACAAAAAAAGGAGAACAAATTCAAGTGAAAACATATTAATAAAGCTAAAGAAAGAACCCATGTATATATGTATTTCAATCAAAGTTAACTAAATAATGATTTATTGGAATAAATACATTTAAAGCTGTTTAAAATATGATAAATGAATAAATAGCTACGTATGTAGATATACCTATATTTTATTATTTTAACAAATCGACCGTTGTATATCAGTTTGTGTCTTTAAGCATTAATGTATCTGAATAAAGTTGTACGTATGTACATGTGTGCAAGTTATCTAAACAGAATTTCGTTTTTTTCGTTAAGAAACTCACAGTAATTTAACAATAAAAAAGGCAAAAATACGTAGATGGTTAGTGTAAAGGCCGATTAAAAAATAATTAAAAAAGATACACGAAGAAATAACGAAAATTATTGTTGAAAAGCAATTGTCTAAGTGTAAATTAACAAAACAACTAATTTATTAAAGTGATAAAAACAAATCATCATACATACACACTTATATTTACAGGGAATTAATATACCCACATATATGTATATGCTCGTGCACACATATGTCCATTACAAATAATAACTGTCGAGAAAGTTTTAAAAAATAAATTAAAAACAGTTATTTTATTTAAAATTTTAGCATAAATGTCACTTACCTGTATATTAAAAAAATTATTTAATTAAAAAATATATTCTAAAAATAAATACATACTTGCTAAAAAAAAAACACAAATATTTTTTAAAAAAAAATCAAATTTATTATTTTTAAACATTAAAGTTGTTGCTTTGTGCTAAATAAGAAACTCGTTTTTTATTGTTTTTCATTTTATTTTTTATTGTTCAAGTTTTTTTTTTGGCTTTTGGCATCTAAACTTTATTGTTTGTAGTAACAAAACAAAATAAACAACAAATTTCAACTACGTCTACAACAACATCAACAACATATATGTAAGTAAGTTCCAAAAAAGAAGAAGATAAAAACTAACAATCATAATAAAATAGTAGTAAATTACAAAGAAATAAAGTAAACAGAAACGGCATGTACACTATTACACCATTTTCTGTGTACATATTTAATTAAAAAAAAATACCTATATTTTTTTAAATATTTGAACTAAGTATTATTAAAAAACCTAAAAACCCCTATTTTTAAATTTTTACATTAATTTTTTTATTTAACTATGTACTTACATGCATATATTTATCTAAAGGGAACAACGTTTATTTCAAAGTTTTGATAAAACGATTTCAGATTTTTTTGTTATAACGGCTGATTTTTTTTTTGCTAATTTGTTTTTAAGGGTAATTTTTTTCAGTGTATAAAATAGAATTCGTGACATGTGGTAATGCAACAAAATGCTTTGCACGGCTTGTCATTTCAGGATGAATAAATTAGAAAACAAAAAACGTCTATAAATTATTATTTATTTTTATTATCAAAATTCGTGCTGTATGAAAAACATTTTTTAATCGAAAGCTCGTTTTTGGCCTAATAGATACGTAAGTCATGCTGGAGGACCGGCGGCATATTTTTTTCCGTACCTTTTCAAGAGCGATTTAAGAAATAAGACGTTATAGTCAGTTCATTAAGTGAGGAATCATACGATTTTTTAATTTTGCCAAATTGGAAGAATTTAAAAAAAAGAAACGTTACGCGATACCGTGAACCTACACACAAAAAATTATCTAAGAAAACTTTACTTAAATCAAGCCATAGCGGTGTCAAAAGTACGGTGAGTACGGTTTCTCTTAAATCAAGTACGAAATTTCTTACTCCAAGTACAATTTTTCAAGTACGAATTTCTTACTTTTAGCCACAATTAAGCCAAAATAGCACTGATTTAAGTTCGGAGCCGTACATGATGTAAGCCAAAAAAGATTGATTTAAGCCGTAAACGGGATTATTTCGAAAATGAAATGTAATTTTTTTGACTTATTGAGCTTTATTAAAGAAGAAGAATTTTATTTTATTTTTATTTTATATAAATACTTAAAATTTATAATTTAAAAATTTCATTTTTTGAACTTACCGAAGCTGAGATTCGAACCAGGGATTTCTGCACCGCAACACACGCTCGTTAAATGTAAAATAATATATTAAAATAACAAGCTTTTTTCTGCTTGATTTGTTGAAGCAATCCGAATAGGCTTGATTAAAGAAAATGTAAGTAAGGATCGTACTTAAAAATTTCAAGAAAGATTTTGGATAAATTCAAGAATAAAATTTTTGATTTTAGAAAGCGAGTTTTCTTTCTGTGTATTAAGAAGCGAGTTTGCTGAGTAATTACTTTCGCGTCTTGAATCAGCCCATTCATTTTTGATACGATTTTTTGGTCAGAATAATAAATGGCCACACTAGCGCTGCCATCTTACTCAATACGGAAAAATGTTGATCATTTGTAGCAACACATGTAGGTCATTGGTTGAACCGAGAATGGATTTCCAAGCACTTTGGTCTTTTACGCTTCTTCTCCAGTTTTTCACGTTCAGTTTGTAAAGATTTTTCAGGACCTGGCCTTTTCAACGGAGATTTTGTAGCTCCATTTGAGTCTTTCCTCGGGATATATTCAAACGCTTCACTGCAGCACCTTTTTGCATTTTTACAACGTGCTTAAGCCAGCGCAGTCTTTGGACTTTTACTTTCTTCACTACATCGTTTTCGACATAGAGTTCATACAGCTCTGGATTTGTATGGTATCGATATTCTCCGCCAACGCATATTGGTCCATATTTTGCAAAGAATTTTGCTCTCAAACACATTAGGAGCACCTGCATCTTCTTGAGTAAGTGCCCATGGCTCCCCGCCGTATAGAAGAACAAGTAAAATAAGTGCCTTATAAAGTGATCTTTGTGTGCCAAGAAGACGCCCTGTTTCTAAATTGATTGCTCATTTCAAAAAAACATCTGCTGGCAAGTACAATTTTTTGTTTGATTTTCAAGATATACGGCTTCCTCTACTTTCTAGAGTTTGAAGTTACTAACGTAGATTACCACAATCTCGTTTTTACTTCGTTCTTTAAGACCATCAACATATCTTTTTACTGCCAAACCCATTATTGCCAAATTTTTTTAGCAAAGGCAGCAGTGAAATTTTGAAATATTTGTCCCATTTTTGTCCCAATATTTGTGGCTCATGCTGTGTTGTTCTTACTTACTGTTGCGTTACGTACGATTTCCTCCAATAAATAAGCCACGTTTGAAAGTGAGCGACTCGGAAAGGTGTTTTCCGATCTACTCAGAAACACTTTTGCACAAAATAGTAAACTTGTAATCGATGAAGAGGTGGTAACTGTCTTTCTGTTTCACATTGGTTTTCTCAAGGATTGGAAGTAGTGTATCTCTGGTTGGTGGTGAATTTACCAGGTCTAAGGCCCCGCGATAGGATTGACCGCTTTTTAATTAACGCAGATAGTTTTATCGCTGAAACACTGAGATTATAAACGTCAGGCATGCGTTCTTGCAGCCAAATTGGGCAGATAAGTTGATGCCTGCTTCTTACAAACTCTTTTCCTCGGGTTGCAAACAGCTCTGCCCGTATGCCATCAGCTCCTGCTGCTCTGTTTTTTTTTTATTTTATGTTTTGATATTCTCCCTTCATTTTGGCTAGGAGGTAAGCACTGTTCTCCGCCATCATTAGTGGGAAAGGAGGTATATTCATCGCCGCTTTCATCGGACAACAACAATCTGAAAAAGTGCTTCTTGAAATCAAGTAGGATCGTGAAAGATCTTGTTTTTGAAAAAGCCAATAATACTCGACAGATATGAATATGGGGTTTTATAGCATGTCTGATCTAAGACTAGGAGTACTAGATCCCGCTTGTGGCCGAAAGGTATGTCTGCAGATCATTGATACCCCACTAAGGTCATCTGGTGTGTACATACTTCAGCTGTCTTTCCCATCTGTTGCTTGTCGTAGCATGATTCATGAATGCTTTCCAAGTAATTCGATCTTATTCGAGCTTTATCCAGTCAGGTGGATAAAGGGCTTGCAGATCTTTACCCACTTGGTCCTTTCACCGGAGTCTCTCTTCCTTGTCTTCACTTTCTGTGGACAACAATTTATCCAACGCCTGTAATGCTGGATCATTTGATCTACGTGCATTAGTCAGCGCAGTCGATGACTACGTTCATGTCGGGATATAGCTTACAGCTTATGCGAATATTATACTCCTCGTTAACACATCCTTGCCGTTCGTGAAAGCGCAGCACACTGGGACTTATATATATTCTATACATATTAAATCATTTATTATTAACATGCTAGCCCCTGTAATAACGGCCGCGCCCAAATTCCCTTTATACCACTGAACATATAGCGAAAAATTTTAATCAACCATTACAAAAAGGAGGAAATCTGAAGCCCTGTTTTGAAACAGTGTAAAAAATAGTTTATTTAATTTGTTCTTTGTCTAGTTTTTACTGCGTTAATCATAAAGCAAATATTTATTTTACATTTATCTTGAACGGGCCGGTACTTTCATGTCTATTTGACGTTAATCTTAAGCGCGCAAAAGAATACACGCAGCTCGCCAACATTAAGTTCCTTTAAAATGTTTTTATGGTCGTAAATTATTTCATAAGACCCAACTTAGAGATAATACTTAAGCACATAAAATTAGAAAAATGTTAATCTACTTACGGTGGGAATATTGTAAATTAACAAATTAATTTAAGTGATTATTTAAAAAATGTAGGGGAATTTTTAAGTGAATTAAAAGTTTTGGGTTATTTTTTAATTCAAAGTTATACCGGGTGTCTGGTGGCAGACTTATATCATCAAACTTAATGAAAAACCTAAAAATGACACAAAATGATAGAATAGAAATGCGGATTTTATTTTTTAAAGAGTATGCCATCCAAATATTTTCCGTCGAGTTGAACAAACCGTTCAAAGCGGAGTCTTGTGCTCTCCGCCATACGCTGCAGTAAACTTGGTTCGATTGAGCTGATTTCTCGATGAATATTTTCTTTTAAAGCTACAGGGGATTGTCATTATAAACCCTTTCTTTAAGGTAGCCCCATAAAAAAAAACCTTTGGAAACTAGATCGAGCAGCCTCGGTGGTCATGGAATATTCCCAAAGCGACTGATCGGTTTTGGGGCGAAATTTTCGCGAAGCTTTGTCTGTGTGTGCATTCGCCCTATCAGGTTGTAACCACGGGCGTGAAAAGAACAAAAGATGAGCATGCAGGTTGGGCGAAAAGAATTCCGTAATCATCCGTCGACAATTTTCACCGTTGGCATTCGTCGCTTGGCCTCGAGAATTTTCGAAAAAAATATCGTTAAATTATCTCATGCGTGGATATGGCACACCAAACAGTTACCCTGGGGCAATACAATGGTTTTTGATGTTTGAGTGGAGGGTTGCGGGTTTTTGGAGACCATTAACGACAATTTGGCTTGTTGATGTGGTCGTTTACGTGAAAATAAGCCTCGTCGCTCCAAAAAATGGGATTTACAGTGCGAAAACGCTCCAACATCGTTTCACAAAAACTTTTGCTTTAATCAAAGTCACTTGATGTCAGTTCTTAAACAATTTGCATTTTAAAAGGATGGAACTTTAGATCCCTTTTTAAAATTTTATGAATAATCGCTTTTAGAAGTCCTAGTGAGGCTGCTCTTTTCGGTATTGAAAGTCGCAGATTTTCACGTAAACTGCTTTCAGCCAGTTTAATGTTTTCGGGAGTCCTTGAAGATTGACTGGGCCCTGGCCATTAGGCATTCATAGCCGAAGCGGTTGCGCGAAATCTCTTCACCCACGAACGAATTAAGTTTACACTTAAGAATCATTAATCTTTAAAAATGTCTCCCCAGCGAACGCGCGATGCTCACTCGACCTTTGCGATATCGTTACTAACAAATCCGCACAATCGATAATTCCAACGCGCCGCGGTGCCACCTTCTCTCCGTACCTCTTTTCTTTTTTAAAAAAAATAATCGTTTTTCAAAATATAAATTTGCCACCAGACACCATGTATAGATGATCGCATTTAACTTCTAAATTAAAGGTATTAATGTTTGGAAATATTTGTACCGAATTTTGCAAAAATCGGTCTTAATTGTCCTTACCTGCCATAGTATAAGATTTACTTTAATTAATACCCTACTCTTGAGCATCTATCTCCCACGTACACAGCTAAAACCTAAGTTTAAAGTTTACCCTAAAATGCAAATCAAAAAAAATTGTTTTGGAAAGAGATGTTACTAAATATTCAAATAAAATAAAGAGTTTTGATCTCTATTTCAGTATATATTTACCATATACCTAAACATATTCAAGGGTTTGAAAAGTAAACAACAAAAAAAAAACCCTTTTATGTTAAAACATACACCAAGACCATTAAGTTTTAAATTAATCAGCCATTATACAAGAAGTATCCTTTAAAACACTTACCTTTACCCTTTAAATAAGATTAAAACAGAATTTTAAAGAGACAACATTTGTAAATATTTTCCGAAATACTTTAACATTATATAAATAATTATAAAAATAAAATATTAAGGTTAAAACAAAAACACAAAGAAAAGCTATTGGCAACAGTAAAAAGCTCAAATATATACAAACACTCATACCTGCACACAAGTTTAGTAAAACTTAAACCCACTTTTTCCCTTAAAGGGATAAAAGGCTAAAAATAAAACACAAACTGTTTACACAATAACCTTTAAGAATGTAAAAGTGTTGTTGTTGTTGTTGTTTTTTGTAACTATTTTAAGCGTGGGTAGATGGATGCATACATACACTCATACATACATACATACATACATACATACATACATACATACATACATACATACATACATACATACATACATACATACATACATACATACATACATACATACATACATACATACATACATACATACATACATACATACATACATACATACATACATACATACATACATACATACATACATACATACATACATACATACATACATACATACATACATACGTTCAAATGGTCTATAGAATTTTTATTTTACTTTTAGATTTTATTTCCTTTTTTAGCCAAAACAATTTTAAAAGTCACTTCTTTGATTCCTGTTTCGGTTTATTTTGTTGTCGTGTGACTTAGAAGAAGGACATATAAAGAGGAGGTGTTTTATTTTTGGAATTATGTGAAGCTTGTAATGCTTAAAATGTCTGCGTTTGACAGGCCCTAAATTTAATATGTTTTGAAAATGTCAAAACTAATTAACAATGTCAAGTCCCAGCAAACGTTTGGACAATGAAACAGTTTACCTTGGACAATAAATATGTTTACAAACCCTTATCCCTAGTTTATTAGCAAACAATTGTCCCAATCGGGTAGAATTAGAATATCTTTTAAATGATACAAAGAAAGGGAGAAAAATACTTTGTAAAATATATGGACCAATATGTACTGACGGATAATATCAGCACCATACAAGGTGGGACAAACGAAATCATTCGATGTTGATTGCGATGGGTTTGGCGGTCGACAGGCAGCAGCTGTTGCACGGGCTGGACTTTGTACGGGAACATGCGCAGGTTTTTTTATCAAAATTCGCCTAAGGAACGACCGACTGATGGCTAGTTGCGAGGCACGGCGTCTGGTCGATGTTTCTGGCTTAAGCTCGACATCCTCGCCAACAGCGGCGATATTCTCGGCACAACGGGCGCTCCGGGGCCGGGCACTTTTGGCAGCGTCTCATGTGGTCCCATACTTTTTAAGGTTGGCGGCCAAACGGCGCAGTGTTAGCGCAGTCGGTGCCGGACGACCGGTGAATTGGCGACAGAATTTACGCTTCTCTAACACCACAGACGAATCGTTACACAAAAAAATAGACACGATTATTCCGTGTTCTTGGGGAGTGTGGCTTGTTTACTTGAATTCAGCATCTGTTTAGTTCTTGAATGTCAAAACAGATTTGACATTGGCCGCCATTTGCAAAAATAGGAGGATCTTTTAATAGGGTGATTTCTTTTAGCCCACAAACCAAGACCTAGCTGGTTTGAACACGTTGTGCGAAGCAATGAAGATGCTTTAGAACAATGTGAAGGATATAAAACCACTCGAGTTCACTTTTGTGTTGGTTGATGCCATTCACTTTTGGTGTAAGTTAGAACCGTGGAAATTAAATAAAATACTAAATGCTACTTATACTTGTATATTGACATTACAAATTACACCAACTTGAGCTTTATAAATTCCTTAAATTAACAGCGAAATTATATATATCCATAACAACGTTTTTTTTTTCTTAAAATAATTAACAAGTTCAACTTGAGCAGTACTTGTTCTTCTTTACTACTGAAAATCGTTGAATTTACCGCGAAAAACAATTAGTTGCATCTAATTAGAGTAAACGCACTTAATTTCAGGGTCTTTAATATCATTATCAGCAATTATGAATATGTTAAAACCACTATAGTAAGCAAAACAGTTTAAGTCATCATTTTACTTGTTAATCCTTTTTGACTTTTGCCAATGGAGTGCAAGCATAACTAAAAACAATTTAATTCAAATTAAAACTGCAATTTAAATGTAAAAAATTTTTTGGGTTAACAAGAGTTACGTTAAGACATAATTTTGCCAAACATTTTATAAATTATAAAATATAAAATGCTGTATACAGATGTTTTTCGTTTAAAAGAAGATTTTTTAACCAAAATCACCCAAATAATTAAAATGTATAATACAGGGTGTCTGGTCGCAAAATTTATATTTTTAAATACGTTTATTTCAAAAAGTAATAAACCGTGCGGAGGGAGCGTGTTGCCGTTGAAATGATCGATTTTGCGGATTTGTCAGTAACGATGTAGCAGTAGTCGAGTAGGCATCGCGCGTTCGCTCTGGACACATTTTTTAAGAGTAGTGATTCCTACGCAATTGCTTGTCAAAAATTTTGTTCAAAGTTTGGTATTCGGCGATTACGTGATGGACCGATTGTAAATTTTAATTCGTTCGTGTGTGCGGAGACTCCGCACAAATGCTTTGGCTATGAATATCCCACTGCCAGGGCCTAGTTGATCTTCAAGGACTTCCGAAAACATTGAAGTGGTTAAAAGAAGTTTACGTGAAAATCCCCAACTTTTAATACCGAAAAGGGCAGCCTCACTGGGACTTCTAAGATCGATTATTTATGCAATTTTAAAAAACTATCTGAAGTTCCATCCTTTTAAAATTCAAATCGTTCTAGAACTGAAAGAAAGTGACTTTGACATTCTTGCACTGAAAGTCCCAAAAACGACGAGGCTCATCTTCACTGAAACGGACACGTCGAAAAGCAAAACTACCGCTACTGGTCTCCCAGAATCCGCAACCCTTGCTTGAAACATCAAAAACCATTTCATTGGGTCAGGGTAGCTGTTTGGTGTGTCTTATCCATGCATAAGATAATTGGATCATTTTTTTCGGAAATTCTTAAGGCAAGGCGATGAATGTCAGTGGTAGAAATTATCTAAGCACGATTACGGAATTTCTTTTGGCAAAACTTTCGAGACTATGTACCGAACTCTTAACAGGAGGAAATGCCTCTCCTTACCAAAGCCTTCAATCGCTTTGGATTCCTCTTTATCTCGATATCGATACCAATACGCTTTATAAATTTGTAGGACCTAACAAGATTTTAAGGTCTTTAATGAGCTTAAGCTACGAGTTTTTCTGTTAAAAAGAAGTTATAAATTTAAAATAAATATAAATGCTGTTATATATTTAGATTTTTATAGCGTTTAATGTGATTCCTTGGAAAAGATGTTAGTTAATGGCTTTTAAAATAAACGTTCAAGAAATATCCAAACTTTTTAATGCTTCCAAAGCCATTAGTGGCTTATCATAGTTAGAAAAATCACTATTTTTGGAAAAATTTTCCAACAGCAGAATATACTATTTTGGCTTTTAAACAAATTTAATAAGAACGTTTATACTTTAACTTGAATTTGTTTTTGATTAAATTACGTTGACACAAATTACATACATATTTGCTATTATATGAGTGTTAGTTCTTCCTATTGTTCTCTTATTTGTCAACATCCTGCATTAAAAATAACCGTCTAGAACATTTTTATTTGAATGTTTAAAATGTTTCATTATCTTTTGCTTACAAGCACATACATACATACATACACACATGTGTACATACATATGTATGTTTACGTTTTCCTTAAAGAGCACCTTTTGTTTACAATCCAAGAGTTTTTCTCTCTCTTTCTGTTTCTTCCTTTTTTCTATCCAGCGTTGCCAGAAGCTTTAAAAAGAAAATCATCATTTGTCATTAAAAAAATCATATTTAATGAAAAAAATCATTATATTTTTTTGATAAGGCGTACCAAATAGCTTCTAGCGATATCCACCTAGTTTGTGATGGACTATTTATTATGTAGTTATCAGAAAAACCAAATATATGCAAAACATTATTTTTCGGGGGTCGCACAAAGCTATTATGTTGTTATTTATCAGTTCCAGAACTTAGGAAAAATTTTGGTATCGATTTTTAAAAGCATATTTTTGCATATTTTGCATACAATAGCATATATTCCTTTAATATATTCAAAGCATGCTTGGACGACCCAAATTGCGTTACCAGTTTTGATCTCGTCATTTTCAATCAAAACAGATTCACACCGACAAGACACATCTTCACACGCTTGTAAAATAGTACCCAACCTTAAGCAAGAAAGATTATTATTATCATGTGCCACCATGCGACACCCAGCTCTGTTCTAAGGATCTTTTCTTATTTAGACAAATCAATTTCTCCACTTTCATCAACGCTTCATAATCTTTTTACCCCCAGCCAGGACCGAATCACGCACATGCTTTAACATGCCAATACGGGTCATCTCATTTTTTGCTAGTTCTCTGACGGGATCTTGTGTTAGCCAGTTTCCCTATTCATCTACTTCCAAACACACTTGCACCTTTTCAGCTATTAGTCTACTTTATCAGTTGCTCATGTGCCTGGGTAGACCCGCCAAAACTTAGAGACTCCATCTTGTGAACCTTAAATTCATATAAGACCGCTTACGCGATCACTCTGGGGCCCGCACAAGATGGACCCCAGCATGTTCACTTTCGTTCACAGTTGCCTTGGAGATAACCACAGCTACCACGTGAACTCCCGAAGGAGACCTCACCAACAATCAGTTCATGCACTTGGTAAGCACATGGGGCTAACTGATTCCCGTGGTACCAGATAGGACTCTGGTCAGCCTCGAAAATCTACTTCCGTACAATTCCTACCAATTTCTATTTAGCATAGATTAGGTATTGGTACCCTTTAAACCTTGTATTGCTGTGATAATTATTGGTGATTTAACATGCCACAGTGTCAACAGGGACAACCTGCCTCAAGCCAGACCAGTAAGTAAGTAATCACTGATCCTTTAAAGTCCAAGATAAATTGTTTTCAATTCAGCCATGTCTGTTATCTTTCCAGTAAACTGAAAGTTGCCCGGTTGATACCACGAGGAGGTAGACTTTGGCACTTGCGTTGATGAAAGGTTGCCCAAAGGCCCTCCTCTTCCATCATATAATTTATCAATCTATTTATTCTACAGTTAAAATTTACCCGAAATACTAAACAGAGATTTTGTATTGCCCATATCAGTAGGCTCATCTATACCTAACGAAAATTTTTTACTGGCAAAACCAATGGTGCATTTCGTAGTACACGGGGCACAGGGTACATATGTAAAGTGTAAAGCAATAAACAAAAAGTTGACACAACTTTTGCCGTTAAAAAAATTTATTTTTAATAAATGTTGCATTTGTAAATACTTTTAAAAACTAAAGAAAAAAAATCACAAATTTCTAAAATAAAAGATCATCAATTGAGGAAAAATATGATAAAATCATCATTCTGGCAACGCTGTTTCTATCTTTTAATTTTTTAACAAGGAAAACAAAATTATTATAAAAAATGTTGTCTTATAACTGCTTTTTCATGTATGTAGGTACGTGTGTCGAAATTGCTGTTTTGGTGTTCAAATATCGTTGTAGCAGATTTTCTTTTAAGACTTTTTGCCATTTAGCCTGAGCTTTTCTTCCCACACATCCGTACATAAATACATTGAGCCATATATACATACAAATGCACATTCATACATTTAACACACATTTTGGTGCTCAAATTTTTTCAGGGCCATGTGGGCAAACAAAAGTAAAGAAATAAAACTAATACTAGAGATAACAAGAAAATCTTGTGTTTTTATTAGCTTTTTTTTATTTTTTTACGTTTGTTAAGTGTCGAGTTTATTTTTCAAGTATTGATTGTTCGTTCGATATAAAAAATGTACAAATAAGAACAAAACAAATCACTTTAATTTTTAGGTAAACTTATTTCACTTTCTTACAATTGATTGCTATTTGTTTGGGTTTTATTTGGTTAACTTTTATAACAAATCATTATAGGTATTTTTTTTATTTAATGAAGAAATACATTTTTTATTTTTGTGATATTTTATAGAATAATTGATTTGAAAAATCAAGTTTCCTGCCAATTACTTAGTGGAATTTATTTTCGAAACCAGCTGCAAGTTCTATCTTCAGAAATACCCTGACCGGTATTTCTGAGTTGTATTTGTTTGTATTTCTGAGTTGTATTAAGGGCTGTTTCATGGTCAATATTTAATAAACATTAGGTTAATTTAATTGTGACGGGTGTGACAATTTTGCTCACATTTTTGCTTATAACACGAACAATTTAAAATTTTAATTTAGAAAATGGCTATGATTTGCAAGGATGGTGTGTTTTTAAGCGAAAAATATTAAGAAGACACTGAAAGAACATGATTTCTGCTCAAAATGAACACTTAAAGACTGTTACGTGTGTCACTACACAGTTTGGATTTTAGGAAATTTCGAATTCAAGATCGATTTGTTAAAAATATTATTGAGAACGGAATTACATTTTTTAATTTTCACGGTAGATTACAGTGTTGTTCATAGTATTTGATTGACTGTTTCTACAAACAAACCTTTTTGCTTAAAGAAAAACCGTTTAGAAAATGTGACGGGTGTGACATTTTCATTAAAAACGTAGACAAAAAATTAGTTATTTAGTATATCATCATTTGAAGCTCTTGCGGATTAAATAAAAATAAAATATGAACCAAATGATATATATTTTATTTAAGAGAACCAAAATTAAACCCACATAGGAAAGCCATATAAACCTGTGTACACTTTGTTCATACTGTGGTACTATTATTATATTATACATTTTCGTGTAGGGTATAATACGGATAATCTTACATTATTCCTTGTTTTTACAATTAAATTTGTTAAAACTTTCCCCTTTTTTTAATATTTAAGTTGTCATCCATCCAATTGGCACAAATATATTGACAAACTCGCTCAAGGATTGCTTTATGGCTTCCAACATCTTTAAGTTTTTCAATATGAATTAAATTATTAAATTGAACTTCCGTTTAAGAAGATGTAAGTACCTTTAGTAGTTAAGCACTTCCTATGATTTAAATATAACGCAAATGTATTAGCAAAGCAGTTTATCTAATGATCTGAAAAGTTTCTGTAATAAAAATTTTCTTACTGCTACAACTTCCACTATTTATTTATTTAGAGAAAATTTTATTTTACTATAAAAAATAAACTTTTTATATAGTTCTTTCCTTTTTTTAGTATTTCAAATAAATCCTTTAACAGGAAGCTTTAGATGGTTTCAATACGTTGCACAATTTTATTTAACACGTCTATAAAAAAAACTTTTAGTACAAGATTTGTGACACCTTTCGGTCATGAAGGCAGCACATTCACACAGCTTTTAATAACATAAAAGAGTTTAACACTTTTCTTTCTTAACATGGCACCATGAGCATGCAAAATATAATATGAAACGGAAATTGTAACGTTCTTCTTTGAATGAAATGTGTCTAACATGGATGTTAGGAAAATATAAAAGGTTAAGGGACAAACACAAAAGAGTATTCAGTTTGAAAGATATTATTTGGTTAAACCAGTTTAATTATTGAAAAATAAACTATTTCTGATTAAAACATTAACCCTTTATTTTCTACCGGCTACGTTAGCAACAACCCTAAATAAAACCAGAGGTAATAAAAACCAAATTGTCTTAACACAAAAAGTTTAACTTTAAAAAAAACTCACCAAATAAAATTTTTTAAAATAAAACCCGTTTCTGAATCATTATTTTTTAACCTAAACTAAGTTTTAGAAGTTGTAGCAGATTTTACCCTATTTTTTTCAAATTTTGTATTACAGCCCTTTTAAGGCGTGGAGATTGGGGGCAAGTATACTCTAGGAACTCGTTTGGGGAAAAAACTAATGGGGATCTGTAAAACATTTTATTCCTCTAGGGGCGATCCTGGAGAAGTTGTTGCCGTTTGCCCTATTTTTTCAAATTTTGAATGCAACCCTCTTAAGGCGTAGAGATAGGGGGCAAGTATGTTCTAGGAATATGTTTGCGAGTAGAAACTAATGGGGGTCAGTCGTATTTTTTATCTCCCTAAGGCCGACTCTGTAGAAGGTATGGGTTTTTTACATCATTTTTGTGAATTTTGTATGGCAACCCCTTTAGGTGATAGTGATAGGGGGTAAGTATACTCTGGGAATACGTTTGGAAGGAAAAACTAAGTGGGATCTGTGATACATTTTATTTCTCTATGGGCGACGCAGGAGAAGTTGTAGCGGTTTTTACATTCCTTTTTTAAATTTAGTATGGCAACCCTGTTAGGGGACGAAGATAAAGTATAAGTATATTCCACAAAAATTTTTGCCAGAAAAAATTAATAAGAGTCGGTTTTACATTGCACTCGCGTAGGTGCAACTCCAGGTAAGTCTTAGAGGTTTTTAGGCAAAAAATTGAGAGAATAAACAGAGGTAGTCTTGGTTTTTGGTTAAAATCTCAGGCAGTTATCGGACGATTTTGCTGAATTTCAATACCGATTTTCCGGCAGATATTTCTGACAGTTTGGTACCTTTTATGGGTCTATGCAACATCGGGGGGCTTCCATAACACGGACAGATGGGCATGGCTAAATTAGCTTCCCTATCTATAAGGATCCAGAATATATATATACTTTATGGGGTCGCAAATGGATAATAAAGAAATTACAAACGGAATGACAAACTTATATATACCCTTATCACTTATGTGAAGAGTATAGTAACGAGCTAAACATTTTATAGTAATAGAATGAAAATAATATAACATATGGTTGTATGTGGATTTAGTTCGGTCTAAGCAATATAGAATCTCAATATAATTCCAGTATTTAAATTCTAATTAAAGTTTGTTTAAATAGAGCAAATTTACATCTAACTTACAGTAGTCGCTAAGAGAAAGAGTGCTGACGAGAAATCGTAGCTGATTTCAAAATGCATTGAATTCTGCTAATATCGGAGTTAATTAAAAATATTATTTTATTCTTACGAAAAAAACTCTTAATTGAAAATTAACTACTAGTAAAGCCGAAATAATAATAAACAGAAAAATTTTACAAAGCTGCTTTTTCGTAAATTTTGCTAAACTATTTTGTAATAACATGAAAAACGAACTGAAAATAGTTAATTTTTTAATGCCAAAATTAGATCGTTGTTGGTTTCAATAATTATCTTGCTGAAGGGGTTTTCTAATGAATATTCAGTTGTTTTAAGTTACGTTTCCAGTTACCTAAATAATTAATAATTTTTTTAATGTAAGTGGAACTAAAAACCATTTTCAAGGTCATTAGAATGCAATTTGAATTCCCAAATACAGTCAAATCCCGATGATTCGTTATCTCAAGGGACTGGTCGTTTCTTACAAATTATAGGGGTTTTCGATTTAGATTTAAAATAAAATAAATACGAATTAACGAATGTTGGAAATAAAATTAAAGATAAATACATAAAATGAAATAACAAATTTATTTATTAGTGTAAAATACGTGTAATGCGGTTAACAAAAATTTATTGTTTCCATGTTTCCGTTGTTTTTATTACGAATTATAAGTGGTAGTTAGCAAATAATTACGATTAATAAGAGGTAAAGAAGATTTTATTTGAAAAGAAAAACGAATAAGCGAGGGGATCAA
The DNA here is from genome assembly GCA_963583895.1 of Melanophora roralis. Taxonomy (NCBI): domain Eukaryota; kingdom Metazoa; phylum Arthropoda; class Insecta; order Diptera; family Rhinophoridae; genus Melanophora; species Melanophora roralis. The sequence goes on from OY757191.1 coordinate 72,230,891, forward strand.
AATGAATGAAAATTTTACGAACTAACTAGATTTTTTTTAAGGGACCGACAGTTTATTACGAATTATCCGGAATTACGATTGCATGTTATAAAGTAACTTTCGAGACGTATGATTAACGTTGAACCTAAATTAATATTGTTTATTCGACACGTCTTACAGCAAGTATTAAGTTTGAAAGTGTTGTCAACACTGAACTTTAATCTTTTAACGATAAATAATTTTTTTTATAAAATCTCTGTTTTATAAACATTTAAATTATCAAACATATTACTGTGAATAAGAGAGAGCATTTTTTAATTTTAATTGTAATTAAGACCTTTATTCTAAAATTAAAACTATTTTTATAGTTACTTGTTCAAATTTTACCAAAAAAAATTTAAATTAAATTCTTCGAAGATTTGATTTAATGTTGCACAGTGTAGTAAATTTATGTTACAAGTGGCCAAAATTAAAAAGTTATCGTAAAGAAATAAAATTTGGCAAACCTTACTTAATTAAATATCATCAGACCTAAAATTTTATCACTTTAATTCAAAGGATTTTTACACTTCCCATATATCCTTAAAACAAACATTGCCATAACGAAGAGGAAAAAGATTATAGTCTAATTAATTTTTGTGAAGACATCAGTTTTAGAATACTTCATAATCTTTCAAAAATTTTTTTAATTCAAAGCAAGGATACTCATACCCCCGAAATGTCCTTTTTAAAAATGCTAAAGAGTTATTTATAAGGTTTGTTTTAGGTAAAGTGTGCCCATATGCATTTTATTGGTTCTTACACCAAATTGTCAGTAGACTTTTCTGTCTCAAAAAACCATTTTTTGTTATTCGACTGGTTTGTTAATTTTTCTGAAAGGACTCTTGAATGTTTAGGTTTGTATATAATAATTCTCAATAGGTTTATTGAAGTTATTATATAAAGGCAGAAAATACTCATGAGTTTTTTCAAGAATTTGATGAGTAAACTGACAATTTGGTGACAGAACTAACGAAATGCATATAGACACACTTTACCTTATTTTTATTTTACCTTGTAAGTAAACTAAGAAAATTCGGATCAAATCCTAAATAAAACTTCAAAATTGTTGTGAAACTAAAAAGATATAAATCTTGAGTTTCATCCCTTAAACCTCCACGGTGGCCTAATTTTACTGTTTCGTTTGTCTTTATGTAGGGATATCTGAAAAGCTAGGCTTATGCAAACAAACCGGAGTAACTCAAACCAAATATTTGTAAATAAATTATTGTACTACCGCGTGAAATGTGTGAGACTGTAATGAAAAATATCCTCAAAAGAGCTCGCATTTGTGAGGCTAACAAAGGCAAACATTTATCTGATATTGTATTTTATATATAATTGCCGGCATTAAGTAAAACACTTATCAATACAAGATCCATTCTCTTTTATTTAATCAAAAATTATAAACAAATAAAGTAGTATGCCTTGAAGGCGGACACCCTGTGACTTTTTTTCTGTCCATATTTTACCCTTTTGATTCGAAAACTCCAAAACAAATGGATCAGATATTTTTGAAGCCTGCCAATTGCAGTTTTATTTATATTTCTACCTTTATTTTTTTCAAAGATACAAAGTGAATTCAGGCTATATCAAAATTGGTTTTTTCCCTGGTTAACCTCTTAAGATCCGAAATTTTGAAAAAGTGCAAGACACGGTATCGTTTATTTTTTTTTTTTTTTTTTTTGCAAAAACTATGCTTTATTTACAATTTGCAAAAGTTGATCTTCCCTGACACTATTAGTGATAAACCTTTCAAACCAAACCAACCTCAAAGAAACCAAGAAATGTTCAATGAACTGAAATGGACCACAACATTCTCTTAAGTTTTGGTTTTTAATCAAGAATAAATATGTCTTAACAATGAATGAAATTTAACAAAAACACTTACAGTCTTTAAAGGTGGAATATTTTGTTCTTTATTTTTTTCTTTTTTTTTGTTAAATGAGTCAAGTTTGTTGGCGATTATTTACTACTTTTCACGGATGGTTGACTTTAAAAACCAAAAACAAAGAAACAGGTTTTATTTTCACGAGTAGCATTGAATTGGATTTCAAAAATAGATTTCTATTAAAAAATAATTTAAATTATTTATTAATAGGTGAACCCGGCTCGCTTTGCTCAAAATTGAACTTATTGTACCTTTGCTTATAAACTTTAAGGGTACATGTCTGTGCATGCATTCGTTTTTCAAACATGTCTGAGATATAGTTGTTCTTGCCTGATACTTTTTTGAGTATATAGAACATCGAACATACAGATAAAAAATCCGATAACTAGCTTTTTGTAATTTAAAGTTATGACTTCATGCTACACCATCAAAGCTTAAAATAAATATTTTTTTTAGTTTTGATAAACATACATTTATAAGCATTGATTACAAACAATAAACATTGTTATAAATAATAAACCATTGTGGTTTTAACAACCGGAAATTAGCAACAAAATTGTGTGTTAACATAATCACGCACACACGCAAACTTAACCCAATGGTTTGATATTTAAGTATATAATTTAGATATAAACCGAGCATTGTGATATTATAAGATTATGAATATGCATATTAATATTTATACTTGATTTAAATTTTTATTAAATAAATACCTTTAAAATGTGACATGTACTTTGTTAACAAGAATACATGGACACCCCAGCGGACGAACGGATGGCCATATGAAAGTTGGTTTACCGCAATGCAACAACATTTTTTTTCTTTAAACTTAAGTTTGATTTGGTAAATCTATAGAAAACGTTTACTTACTTGTATTAAAAAACTTAACTAAGGACGCAAGCATTAATAAAGCGAATATTCTTAACTAAATATGATTGGTGACGGTGTTGCCTACAGGTGGGCCAAAAGAAATCACCCTTCTTGAAGATGTTCTTGTTTTTGCAAATGGAGTACAAGTAAACAAGCCATGGAGGCGATACATTCCCCAACAACGCGGAATAATCGTGTCTACTTTTTTGCGTAACAAATTGCCTTTCGCCCGGCACCGACTGCGCAAACACTGCACCGTTTGGCCAACAACCTTGAAGAGAATGGAACCACATGAGACTCTGACAAGAGTGGCCAGCCCCGTAGCGCCCATTCTGCTGAGAATATCGCCATTGCTGGCGAGGATATCAAGCTGTCGCCAGAAATATCGATCAGACGCCATGCCTGGCAATTAGCTATTAGCCGGTCATCCTTAAGGCAAGAAACCTGCGCATGTTCCCGTAAAAAGTCCAGTGTGTGCATCAATACTGCCTGTCGGCCGCCAAACGCAAACGTAACCTACGCCTAAGCCATCCTTTAATCTCGAGGTCGTGGTGGACGATTTTTTGACCAAAATCATAATGAGCGATGAGGCTCATTTCCACCTTAGCGGGTGCGTGAACAAGCAAAACTATCGCTTCTAGGACACCGAAAATATAAGAACGATATACAAGAAGCCATCACACCCGATCAAAGTGACTGCATGGTGCGCTGTTCACGTTGGAGGAGTCATCGGGCTATTTTTTTCCGAGGACGCTGCTGGTCAAATGACAACAGAAGACGGTGCGCACTAAAGGGCAGTGTTAGCCTAGTTTTTTCTGCCACAGCTGAACGAATTAGGGCTGAAGGACATGTGGTTTCAACAGCACGAAACAACGGAACACACTGCGCGAGCCACAGCTGATATTCTGAAGGCGACGTTACCGGGTTGCCTCATCTCTTGGTTTGGCGATTTACACTGGCCCGCAAGATCACCCGATTTAAGCGTTTCAGACTTTTTTGTGGGGTTTTTTGAAGTCCCGTGTTTACGTAAGCAAACCTGAGATCTTGGAGACGTTCAAGGACAACATTTGGCACGAGTGTGGGAATCTGTCGCTTGAAGTTCTCACCTAAGCGATACAAAATGCCATAAAACGAGCCCTTAGAGCAATCAATTGTGACCGCGCCCATTTGGCCGATTTCATATTTTCGAATTTTCCAATTAAATTCCAAAGGTTCAAATAAACATAATTAAAAAACAGAGTCGAAGTTTTACATTTAGAAAAAAATGAGAGCCGAAAAAATTCGGATGACTTCTTTTGATACACCTTGTAGCTTTATCCAATAAACTTTCTTTTAATTAACATACAAAATATTTTGTATCCTTTCAAAAAAAGAAAAATACATATAATAAAAAAGAAACTTTAGGCAAAAATTATGAAGAAATGGTGAGAACTGTGTGTAACCTAAAAAATATTTTCCAAGATTTAAATTTTCGAATTAACAAGAAGATAATAAATATTGTTTCAGTTAAAAGAAATTGAATCCTAATAAGTAACCCAGAGCACCCAATACTTTTCATTTAATGCAAACTTTTATTTATTCTAAAAATGAATCCTATTTACAATGAGTCAATATAGTTTAATTTAAAATAATGCCACTTTTTTAAACCACAAATAATTTGTCGCAAAATTATTCAAAATTCCCCATGTAAATGTGTTTCATTTTAAAAAGGTAACCAGTTCAGGTTGACATAGTTTTAGCCTAATAATAAATAAATAAAATTAATAACTTATTTAAAGCAAAAAGGAAAGGACATTTATTGCCTTTCAACTGTAAAAAAAATTAAAATAAAATTTATAAATATTAACTCAATTGTTTTACAAATTTAAAACAAATAAAAATTTATAAATTATTTTACATATTTTAAAAACTCGTTTAAGCTGCTTTGCAAAACTAAATATTCATTTTATTTTTTTAGCATCATGCTTAGTAATGACTAAATGACTTAATTTTTTAAACAATGATTGTCGCTAAAATTAAAAAAATAAATAAATAAAATTATTATTTGAAAAAATAATTTGAATAAACCAAGTAAAAGCTCTTAATTTGGCAGTTTGGATTTTATGTACCTTCTTCGTTAAATTTTTGTGTACCCAGTCATCTGTAGTGCGATTCAGTAACTTTTAACGATTCGACAATCGTCATATTTATCGACAGAAATTATTGTTTGCTGCTACGGTTAAGTGATTCACTAAGACGTTTTTAACGATAGTGGACAAGTTGATTTTTGTTTGTATTTTATTAGTTGTAAAATAAATTTTAAGAAAGCGAAAATCATAAATATAGTAAAAATAATATGTAATATCAAAAAAACCTTTTGTCGACACAACTAACAACACAAAAATTATTGCCGTTAAATTATCAAGTATAACGATTGTAAAAATTGCTAAAAAGTTTTGCTGTTTACTTAACAATAACAGCTGACTTTAACGGAAGTAAACATCGTTAAAAACTTTACTGAATCGCAAAATCGTTATATTTATTGTTAACATTTTTTAACGATACGAATATCGTAAAAATAAGTTACTGAATCGCACTACTGGTCTAGCCAAATTGCTTTCGAGCTCCTATCAAACTTTTTTTTCCCAAAATATAGGTGTTCTTGTACAATTACTTTGCAGTAAATTTTTAAGTCAAAAGCTGTTGTAGTTTTCGGTATCCATACAGTGTATCAAAAACGTAATAAAAATGGGGGCTACCGTTTACGTTGCTCCTATCCAACCAATTTCCCCTCAAAATGTAGATAACATTAAGGGATTACTTTTTAGTAAATTTGTAGTAAGTAGCGGAGTAGTCAATAAGTGAGATAAGGCGTATCAAAAATTTAATAAAAATTGTTCGCTTGTATGCGACTTTTTCGTTTACATAAAAATATACATTAAATTATTTACAAATTTGTTTTCCTACTCTTAAGGTATTTAAATTTTTGTTACTTCATTTAGATTTAAAAAATAATGTACATGACACCTCAACAAAATTCAAACCAAAAAAGCTATTTAGTTATAAAATTTGTTACTTCATTTACAATAATAAATAATATCTATGGGTTTGCAATTGAAAATAAATCAATATTGTTTGTTAACTGTCCGACTATCAATCAAACTTTATGTCTTTGTTGCAATTTATATGGCATTTTGCATCCACAAATCAGTAAGTGCTCTGAACGTTTTTTTTCACCAATATATAGACACACAAACTTAATATTGTAATAATGTTTGGGGTAAATGTTTCTTGCATCACTTATTAAATTCTAAACTATTGAGTAAAATTAATAGGATAGGTTAAAAGGAGGAGGCCTTACAGGCCTAAGGTCCCGCAGTATATACACCTAAGCCAGAAATCGCCTTAGTGTGCGCTTCTGGCAAGGAAAAAGTAACTCGGGGGAGACGTTCATTGAAATTATGAGATGTGAACAAATGTTCTCAACAACCTCCTATATGAGTCACATCTAACAAATCGGTTGGTTAATTTTATTTACTTTAACCCATATAAATTGTTCAGACCAAAGTTTTTGTAACCTTTAATATAACTCTTAATAAGTTTCTTAAATTTAAAACGGATTTGTAAAAAAAATATTTTAAAAGACAAAAAAAAAATTTCTTAATCCTCTACAAATATACCAAATAAGGACTGAAAATACACAGAAAAAAATAACAACAGGTATGAAGTAATTTCAAAAAGTTATTTCACTATTAACTAAAACTATAAAAAATTTTTTTTGTTAAGCCAATTGTAGTTAAATAAATATGTTTTTAAATTTTCCCATAAGTTTTTAACCATTTTCAAAAATCTGCTTAAGACGGCTGGTAACAGAAATATATGTTGTATTTACTAGACGTCTGCATGACTACACTCAAAATTCGTTTGTTTTTCAACAACTTAGTGTTTTTCATTCAATGTTAAACAAACTAAATGAATGAACCTACAAGAGAAAGCAAATAAAAAACAATACGAACCGAAGAGAAAATATTACTCATACATTCATATAAATAAATACTGAATAGAATGTGTAAATATTGTTGTATGATTGGTGTAAAAAATTATTATCATTTGTGTTTGCAAATTTGTCATTATTGTTATTACGAAACATACCTTGAAAAATTACACTTTTTTAAAATTAATTTTCCCTTAGCAAAATGCGCAGTGACAAAAATACTAGTTCTCAGTTAAATGGTAAAACATTCATTAACTCGAAACAACACCTGAATGTTTTTTTAAAAAGTCTATGTTTGCTATGTTTTTGTATTTTCAAAGCGAAAACTGTAAAATTAATGTGTTGTTCTTGTATCATTGAGTGTAACACACAATACATTCTCTCTTGTGTTGTTCCTGGTTTCACTTTATTTATCTCCCATAGAATGAAAAATGTTTGAATGAATATTGGTTTTGTTGTGTCTAGGCAATCAAATGAATGTATTCATGCATACGTCTAGTATTTACAATGTTATTTGCAAGTGCTAATTAAACAATAAATTAATTTTATTTCCAATTTGTTTGTTTATCTGACAATTCATTTGTCATAATTTTATCTGTTGTATTGATTGTCGGAATTTACTTCAGACTAAGGTTTCCTATTTCGTTCATTCCGAATATACGTACCTTTTAGTAATTCTTTGTTAAATACTGGTCATGTGTAATTATTCGTGCACAATATTTGCTGCCATCTTAGTCTCTTCAGAAACATAATATTATTTGGTTTTCATCCAGGTTAGATTCAATTTGGAGTTGCCATATCCGGTTACTAATGAAGTCGACTTTAGGTAATGCGACCGTGTTTTAGTACCATGTTGCGAAATGATTCTGTAAGCATGTTTTATCCAACCATCCTTTCAACTGAAGTCCAAGCACTGAAGGACCTTTCCCGGTTCAATTTATCACTCAGTGTTAGTCTGTATTCTGGGGCTCTGTAATACATTTTATTTCTCTAAGTACAACTCTAGGGAAGTTGTAGGGTGTTTACCATAATTTTTTCAAATTTTGTATGGCAACCCTGTTAGTGCTGGGTAAGTATGTTTCACAATAATGTTTGGGAGGAAAAATTAATTGGGGTTGGTCTTACAATTGACCTATGTAGGAGCACCCTGAAAGCTGTTGGGGCGATTTAAAAACAAAATAAAAAAAATTAAACTTTGTGTGGCAACCCTGTTAGGGTGCGGAGATAGGATGTTAGTATGTTCCACAAAAATGTTTGTAAGGAAATATTTATAGGATTCGGTCCTACATTGCATTCGTTTAGGGGCGACTGCTAGGTAGTTGTAGAGCTTTTTTCGTAAAAATTGTATAGAAATAAATAGAGGTAGTCGTGGTTGCTGGCTTTTATCTCTGTCAGTTATCGGGTGATTTTTATGAATTTTAATAGCAAGTATATTTGATGTCTTGATACCACAAACAGATCCTAAAAATGTCAAGGGGCTTAAGAAAACTTGATTTCAAGAGATTGGCGATTAGTTGGACAGACAGAAGGGATAGGCGGACATCTTTAAATCAACATTTCTATCCATAAGGATCCGTAAAATATATACTTTATGTTGTCGCAAATCGATATTGAAGAAATTACAAATGGAATGACAAACTTATATTTACCCTTATCACAAATGTGAAGGGTATAAAAACGGTTGAGATTGATATATTCGACTGTGACAAATCTTATATACCATCCACATTGGTCTTTTTGTACCCGCAGTCATCTGTTTCAGCTAAGTTGTTTTTAAACTAAAAAAATATAAAAAGGCATTTTCTGCGGGTTAACGTCCATAACTATTCTATATTTGGAGTAAAAAGTTTTGAAAAATTTACCCTTTGTATGGGTGATGCTACTACCTGTGCTTCCATTCAACAAATCTGTAGAATAGCCTGAAATATTTGTAGTGGCTTAGTACTAGAACGTGGTCTGTCGAATTTGACTTCGCTCCGAAAACTTGATCTCAATAGACATGAACATGGCTGAATCGAGTTGCATACTTTATATGGCCGCAAATATATATTGTAGAATTTGCAAACGATATAACAAAATGTTTTATACTCTAATTACTATAGAAAGAGTATAAAAAATGGAAACGTGAGAATCGCATAAACTTCATACGTAAATCAAATTTTAAAAATAATTGTTTTGCAATAAAAGCTTTTTGTTTTAAAGTTTTTACTTTCAACATTTAAAATTAATCATGTGTGAATTGTTCAAAGAAATTTAAAAAATTTTTAATTGCTATGGAAACATCAGATACTAAGTTGTTTATGTTACATACGGTTACCATATTATAGAAAGGCCCTAAATCCTATTTTTTTATAAGCCCAGATTTTTGTTTATTTTAATAAACGGTCTGCTTTATTACACAATTAGCAAAAAAAAATCTCTCCCTAAAAAATACGAGTTAGGGCCTTTCTATATTAAGGTAACGATATGTACGTATGTACGTATAATTAGTTTTAAAACATATTCCCACAAGTTTCTACTATTTAAATATATCAATTGAGGATGTATTTAAAAATAACTTTAAAATTAACTGATAGATAGTACTATAGGTTACAATTAAACTTTTGTTATTTGTTACTTTACCTGGTACACACAAAAAACTACAAAAAAAATTTTTCAAACAAATTCTTGTTCAAAATAATTTATTTTTTTGGTCAATTTATTTAATAGTCTTTAATAATATTTTTATTTGATTTTTAAATCAAACAAAATTTTCGCCTAGACAAATAAAATATTTAACCAGCTCAGCAAAATTTTTTAACAGAAGCTAAAATTCTTGCAAAATTGTTTGTCTAAATTTACAACTTTCGTTGTAGGTCCTCAGTCAGACAAAATATTTACTGATTCTCTGAAATTTGTTACTGATTCTACAACTCAGTTTTTTCTGTGTACTATTAAATTTAATTAGAATTTTATTATTCAAATTTTTGTGCAATAAAAACTTTTGTCAGTTAGAAAATAAACGTAAAAGTTTATCTAAAAAGAATCAGGTGTCAGCTTTATTGTTAAAAAAATTGAACATCAACCGAAATCTCAATTGACGTCAATAAAATTTTATTGCATTTTGCGTATGACGAAAACCCGTAATTTTTAAACTGACTTGCTTTTAGAAAATTAAGAAAAATTAAAAAAAAATTATTATAATTTTATGAAAACTTTTTAGTAGAAAATTTAATTTATATTAAAGCTAACTTTAAATAAATAAATAATTAAGTTCATATAAAAGGTCTCTTTTGCTCTTAATATGGGAAAACTGGCCTAAAACATAATAAATTTATCATTTATTAGCTTTCCTTTTGATGTTATTTTTCTTTTTTTTTAAATCTTTCTGTCAACAATATATTAACTCGAAAAATTTAAAGAAAACAAACAAAGCCCGATTAACCACAATTTTTTTCGATTTATTTTATGTCACGTTTTTATGTTAGTCATCATTCGTCTTATTTAAAAATATGTCACGCTCTTAATCATAATAATAGTTGTAAACAAAACCTAATTCAAATACATACATACGTTAACATGTCAATTGTAAATAGAAAGCAACATTAGGTGTGTTTCAAAAGATTTGATTCCTTTCGTTTTGAGGCAATTTTGTCATTATTACTTTAGGCATAAATTCTTGAAGTTGGATTTTTCTCCTTTATTACCCAGGCGGTTTGTTTAAAGATGGCCTACCGTATGGAGTAACTAGACATTAGTCCATTTCAGAGGACTGCCTACCATATTACGCCATTTTTTGTTCATCGTTGGGAGGTTTATGTGAAAAACATCAAATCGCATAACGTTACCCTAATATAGAAAGGCCCTAACTCGTATTTTTTTAAAGCCCCAATTTTCGTTTATTTCGATAAATGGTGTGCTTATACAGAGAGTCTGGTGGCAAAATTATATTTTTAAATTTAAATAAAAAAACGTAGTAATTGACACAACGTTTTATTAACAGCATTGAACGATGGAATAGAAATGCAGATTTTATTTTAGAAAGAGAATGATATCCAGATATCTTTCGTCGAGTTAAACACACTGTTCAAAATGGAGCCTTGTGTTATGCACCACACGCTGCAGTTAACTAGGCCTAATTGAGCTGTTTTTTTGACGAAGCCACAAGAGGTTGGGGATTGTCATTATAAGCCCGTTTTTAAAGGTAGCTCCATAAAAAATCCTTGGGAGCTAGATTGGGCGACCTCTGTGGCTATGGGATGTCCCGTCGGAAAATTTTCCCGAAGCAAACTCGTCGAAGCTCTGGTTGTGTGTGCAGTTGCCCCATCGTGTTAAAACAAAAAAAATTTCGTAAATAGTGCGTCGATAATTTTCATCCTTAACATTCTTCGCCTGGCGTCGAAAATTTTCGAAAAAAAAATGATTCAACTATATCATGTGTGGATAAGGCATACCAAAAAGTTACCCTGGGGCAATGCAATGGTTTTCGATGTTTCAATCGAGGGTTTCGGTTTTCTAAAGACCACTAGCCCTTTAAGTAAAAATTAAACTCTTCGCTCAAAAAAATGGGATTTACAGTGCGAAGACGCTCCAAAATAGTTTCACAAAAATGTTTGCATAAATCAAAGTCTTTTTCTTTCAGTTCCTGAATGATTTAAACTTTAAAAGGATATAATTTCAGATCCTTTTTTTAAATTTAATGAATAATTGCTCTTGGAAGTCCCAGTGTGGCTGCTCTTTTCTATATTAAAAGTCACGGATTTTCACGTAAACTGCTCTCAACCAGTTTGTTTGTTTTCGGGAGTCCTTGAATATCGAAATTTCTTCGCCCATTAACGAATCAATATTAACACTCGGCTCATCACGAATTCGTCGAATTTTCCATTTGAAATTCAAATAGAAATTTCTGAAATACAATTAGGAATTTCTGAAATACAATTAGAAAGTTCTGAAATACAATTGGAAATGGTGTAGTACGAATTTCTTAACTTTAGCCACAATAAAGCCAAAAAAGGATTGATTTAAGTTCGGAACCGTACTTGATTTAAGCCAGAAAAAGATTGATTTAAGCGCAAACGGATTAATCCAAAAATGAAATGTAATTATTTTACTTATGGGGCTTTTTTAAAGAAGAAGAGTTTTTTTATTTTATTTTTATTTTAATAATAATTAATATTTATAATTTAAAAGCTTCATTTTTGTACTTACCGAAGCTGAGATTTGAACCAGGGACTTTCCGCGCTGCAGCACAAGCGCGCTACCTCTAGGCCACCGAGACGCTTTGTTTTTAAATGTAAAATATTATTAAAACAACAAGTTTTTTTCTGCTTGATTTGTTAAAATAATCCGAGTAGGCTTGGTTTAAAAAATGTAAGTACGGATCGTACTTAAAAATTTTAAGAAAGATTTCGGATAAAATCAAGAAAAAAATTCTAAATTTTAGAATGCGGTTTTTCGTTCTGTGTATTGTTAAAGCAAATTTTTAACTTTAAAATTTTTTTTAAAGCCCTTTTTTTGGTTGCCCTGGTAATGAGTTTTGTAAACAATTTACAAAACTAGCACAAGCAACCAATTTTAATGACCAGGAAAATCGCTTCAGGTAATAAATTATTTCCTTTTTCATAACTTTTAAAGAAAACTTGCAAAATAAACAACCAGTCATGTTAATCATTAACTACTTTACAACAATTGTCAAAAGAAAACTAACTATTTGCATTTAAAGCGTAATTAATGCAAATTAGAATTATAGCAGCTGAATCGGATGTTGACAAATTGATTGAACAACCACAAATATTTGTTACTGAAATGAAGTCTAATAAATAAATTTTAACATTATAATTTAGTCGTTAGTTCATCACTTATTATACAGCACGGCTGGTGGACACGAAATGGCTAAGTATGGTTAAGGAAAAAGATTGTTTTAATATTTTATAAAAATGGTCACTTTTTTATGATTGACACTTTTAGATTTAAAATAAAGTTGGTGTACAAAGAGAAGCCGAATCCCAGTTATAATTGCAAATTCAGAGTTATTAGAACTATGTTGTCATTAACTAATGTTTATCCTATATTTAACTTTGCCTGTTTGAAATTGCCTTAAAATAAAAATTTAAATTTTTATTATTCTATGCATTACATTCCCACTGTGCAACTACTGTAGAGGAGGAGAAAAGTACAACTATTATAATAGAGTATTATAGTCAAATTGATAAAAGTTATTAGAACCTGCTCTAATGACCTACAAAAACACACTTAAATATCATAAATTATTTATGCGACCTGGAAAATTTTTTGATTAAATTATAATTATTTTTGTGCTCATTGTTCGCTTCTAATAATGAAATTTTGTTTTTTTAAGGGCAAAAACTAAATGAATCAAACTGCCAAAGCTATAAAAAAATAAAAGTTAAGCAAAGTTATTTTTTGTCAAATGCAGGCGAAGGCAAAATTATTTATTGGCTGAGCGTGGAAATTATGTTAATTTAATGGGGAAAAAATTTTTATAATTCATTTGACATAACAAAAATTATAAAAAAATAGAAATGCTTACTTGACAATAACAAGAACTGATTACCTTGGTAATTAAAGTTTAGTTTAACGAATCCGGTCATTAAGGTTTTCAAGCAAAATATATTGCAAGTAGCAACATTTATAAAATTAGAAAAATTTACTAATTGCCATTTTTTTAATTCGCTTTTAAGCATGAAATTACCCTGCGGGAAATAATGGGTGTCAATTGGTCGGCGTACCCGTCCTCTTACAGGTACAAAACATGAATTGGACAAAAGTTATTGGTCGTGATTGGTTAAAAAGGCACACATCAAGTAACTGGTGAAAAGGTGTTAAAGAGCTTAGGGGAAAAAGTAGAAATACTGGTCCCTACACATAAACATACATTTGCTTACATATACACACACACACACACGCGTAAATACAAACAAAGTAAATTGAACAGGATCTTAAGCATTTAGTGCAGAATTTCCTTATATAGGATTGACCTGTAGACCGTTCTGAGGTGTTAGTTTTGAACCAATTGCCCCCTTTAATGACAACGCAATTTAAAAGTGGCAGGTTCGCTTCATATAAAGTGCAGGAACTAGATCCAGTCCCTACCCTAAGGAATCGTTTACGTCAATAGTCTTTCTTTGATTTTCTTTTAAATACAAAAAAACGACGCAAAAAAGTTTTATCTTTTAGGCATTTATTAATTTAGGTTGCACAAAGGAAAGCATTATCGAATATTTCCTTTTAAAAACAGCTATAAATGGGCAATTCCATTGTGACGGGTGTGACCAACTTATTCACATTTATAGCTTTGAAAAATCAAATTTTAAATGAAAAAATGGCTGTGATTCTCAAGGATGTAATGTTTTGAAGCGTTTAGTAGTAAGTAGACCCCTAAAGAACACAATTTATACTGTCAATGACCACTTAAAAACTGTGACGGGTGTGACCTTACAAATTTAATTTTTAAGATTTTTGACTCCAGAATCGTATTGTCTAAAATATGTTTGAGGACGGGACTGATTTTAAAGTTTTTACAGTAGTTCAATGTGTTTTTAATAGTATTGGAAACTTTATTTTTACAAAAAAAAAAACATTTTTTTAAGGAAAGCCCTTTTTAAAAAAGTAATTTTTTTATAATTTATTTATTTTTTATTCTCTTTTCAACGTTAATTCATTAAATTATTTTTAAATTATAAAATGTTTTTTCCGATTTTTGGTTTTTTTACGTGGGTGGAATTGACCAAAAGCAAAACAAACAGTAGACCACGCGGGTAAGCATATGTCTTTCTGTTTTGCAGCATAAAATGGGTTTCAGACGATATGTATTTTACACATTACTTGTCAAATTTTGCAGTGCGAAATTGATATCTGCCGTCTGAATGCGTTTAAACATTGCATGTGTTAAACACATATGTAAATGTCATATGACAAATTTGTAATTAGAGCGTGCTCTATTTTCATCTGACAAAGCATGTGTCATCAGCTGTTTTTAGAACAACAACAAGGAAAAGTAGTTGTTTATTTTGGTTTGGAGATTATGTCAGATGTAATTACATATGTACGTGTGAAAGCAAAAATTATAAACCGCCTGTAAAATAGCAATTTTGACAGACATACGCAAATACATGTGGATTGCAAAAGTGACAAGTCATGTGTAAAATACATATCGTCTGAAACCCCTTTAAACAAACTATCAAAATCATATGGTTATGATATGGGACTTTAGTTCTTATTTAAACGCACGCGGTTGTTCATTTAAGTTGTTATTAAGTTTTAAATAAGAAAATGAATTTTGTGTTTAAATATGTAGATTTAAATCATATTTATTGGATTGTAAAAATGGTCATGCATTTTGAATAGGTAAAGAACTATTCCAACAAAGTAACACAGAAAAAAATCAGTCGTAAATTCAATTAATTTTGTTGCGTGTTTAATTAAAGTTTTATTTAAAAAATGAACCTACATTGATTTTTGTAAATACAAATAACAAATTTGAAATGTATAAAAAAAAATCAATTGTAGCTATTATGTTGTTGTTTTCTTTGTTTCAATTATTATTATTTAAATTATTAATTTGTTAGTTTAACAAATACTTTAATGCTATATTTATGTTTTTAATTTATTATTATTTTTTTTGTGTGTGCAAACTTGTTGTGGAACCATAAGGTGTTTTCAATTAACCTTTTGCAGTATTAACAATACAATATGTTAACACTTTTTTCTAATTAAATATTAATTAACTTATTTAATTAGTTAAATTATTAACACTTATTAAAATAATTTAATTCATTGATAAAACAAAAGTAATAATTAGTAAATTAACATGATACAATTATAATTAATTTTTTACATTATTATTATTATTATTATTATTTTAGTTTTATACATTGAGCAACGTCTTTGTAATAAATTTTATACTTATTTATTTGAAAATGCATTACACTCGGCTAGTATGGGAATTATTTAGTTTTTAATAAAAATTTTCAATTTTAACTTTGAACCTAAAGTCGAAAAAATAGAAATTATATAAAAAAGTTCAAATAAATAACTATAAAATTTATAATAAATAAATATTTTAGTTTATATATAATCTTTATAAATTTGTTTCGTAATTAAAAGTTAACAAATTTTATATATTTTTTTTCTTTTCAGATTATTGTCAACTTCTTTCAGTGTAAGTGTTCAAGATCATATTTTGAGTATTTTTTTTTTTTGATTAACTGATTAACTTTAAAATTGTTGGAGTAAATTTGTTAAATCTTGACCGATAACTTTTTAATTAGTTCGTGTTATAACGTTTCCGTAATATGACATTTACTTTTTTTCAATAATATCTTTACGGTCCTACTCATAAGCAAACTATAAATTTATAAAAGATTTACAAAACGAAATTTCTTACGGATTCATTTTTATTAAATTTTATAAGCCAAACATTTTTTAATAAGGTGGTAAATAAGCCAGTATATGTGTATAACATAACACTGAAAAAAGATAGATTAAGGGGTACTCAATTTGTTTATATCTATCGCTTAGGGAACCACAATTTTACTGTCGACTAACAATCTTCCATATGAGGGGAAACCCTTAATTTTAAGGGAAATTGTAAACGAATAAAAGGCCTGATTTTTTTTAATATACAACTTTTTATTTATTTAGGCATGAAAGATTTAATTATTTCAAATTAAATGTATAAGTTTGCGTTTTTAAAATAAACTGCGTCTCTTGATGTATGTTTGTTCTTGCCCACAGTAAAACTTTTACTTATTTAAATAACGACCACAACAAAGGGCAGAAGCACATGTATTATACTGATCTGCAAAAATTAAAAACAAAATTATCGCCTTCCCAAAAAAACTATGTAAACCATTGAGATTTTAACGGTTTTAGTTTTTTTTATGGAACTCAAGACAAACAAATGTTAAAAATAAATTTTTCTTTCAGTCAGCTGAAAACTATTTATTCATATTTTCAGGTATTAAGAAGTTATTTATTGTCAAAAAGTTATACAAAAATTTTTAAGGCAAAAATTTATTTTTATTTATTTTTTGAAAAGGAAAAAATATGACGAATAAAAAAAGTACAAATCATAAAAATCGGTTGAGAAACTTTGATTTTATTTACAATTAATGGCAGTGGTGCATGTTTTTTTTTTCATACCAAATATTGCGTTTCATATTTAGCTATTTATTACTATGTTAATAGCTAAGATTTATTTGCTTGATTTTGAGTAATATAGGTGTTTCCACTTAATCGTAAATAAAATTAAAATTTGTGATTTTACATATACATACATACATAATAAGGTTACCTAATACGCTCCCATAAATAAAAGTACTTCTAATAAAAAAAAAATAAACATTTTTAAAAAACAAAGTTTACCTACTTTTATTTTTAGCGTATTTTTGAACAATTTTTATTTCTAAAATTTCCTTTATAATTTATCAGGCTAATTGGTTCAATTTTTTTGTGATAAGATTTTCATTGAAGAAATATTCAGAAAAAGTTTAGTTTCCCGATACTAGCCGAGTGGAATGCATTTTCAGAGCCCGCTACAACTCCTCATCAGCACTCTTTGTTCGGTACTGAGCATTGGTAGTAAATATCTTCTATTTAACCCAAGTTTTAATTGAAATTTGAATACGGAAATACTAATTTGTATTTTACACATACTCTAATTAGCAATTGTTAACTCTTGGGTTAGAACGAAATTTACGGCCTGCCATTTTTTCATATCATGGCAACACCTTTTCTTTTATTTATTCTTCATCTCACCACTTTTTAATTTTGCCTTATTCATCTCTATTTAGATGAGTATGAAGGCAGCATGCTTTTGCATGCATTAGTTTTTGTCTCGCTTTTTGTTATATTTTTATATTTTAATTTTGCTGACGATCAGTCGTCAGCGAGTTGTTGAACTTGTCTTATTAACTTTGCGGACGTATTTTTTTACACCATGCCTAAACTAAACTTTTTCTGAATATTTCTTCAATGAAAATCTTATCACAAAAAATTGAACCAATTAGCCTGATAAATTATAAAGGAAATTTTAGAAATAAAAATTGTTCAAAAATACGCTAAAAATAAAAATATGTATCAAATAACACTAGGCATGGTGTAAAAAAATACGTCCGCAAAGTTAATAAGACAAGTTCAACAACTCGCTGACGACTGATCGTCAGCAAAATTAAAATATAAAAATATAACAAAAAGCGAGACAAAAACTAATGCATGCAAAAGCATGCTGCCTTCATACTCATCTAAATAGAGATGAATAAGGCAAAATTAAAAAGTGGTGAGATGAAGAATAAATAAAAGAAAAGGTGTTGCCATGATATGAAAAAATGGCAGGCCGTAAATTTCGTTCTAACCCAAGAGTTAACAATTGCTAATTAGAGTATGTGTAAAATACAAATTAGTATTTCCGTATTCAAATTTCAATTAAAACTTGGGTTAAATAGAAGATATTTACTACCAATGCTCAGTACCGAACAAAGAGTGCTGATGAGGAGTTGTAGCGGGCTCTGAAAATGCATTCCACTCGGCTAGTATCGGGAAACTAAACTTCTTCTGAATATTTCTTCAATGAAAATCTTATCACAAAAAAATTGAACCAATTAGCCTGATAAATTATAAAGGAAATTTTAGAAATAAAAATTGTTCAAAAATACGCTAAAAATAAAAATATGTATCAAATAACACTAGGCATGGTGTAAAAAAATACGTCCGCAAAGTTAATAAGACAAGTTCAACAACTCGCTGACGACTGATCGTCAGCAAAATTAAAATATAAAAATATAACAAAAAGCGAGACAAAAACTAATGCATGCAAAAGCATGCTGCCTTCATACTCATCTAAATAGAGATGAATAAGGCAAAATTAAAAAGTGGTGAGATGAAGAATAAATAAAAGAAAAGGTGTTGCCATGATATGAAAAAATGGCAGGCCGTAAATTTCGTTCTAACCCAAGAGTTAACAATTGCTAATTAGAGTATGTGTAAAATACAAATTAGTATTTCCGTATTCAAATTTCAATTAAAACTTGGGTTAAATAGAAGATATTTACTACCAATGCTCAGTACCGAACAAAGAGTGCTGATGAGGAGTTGTAGCGGGCTCTGAAAATGCATTCCACTCGGCTAGTATCGGGAAACTAAACTTTTTCTGAATATTTCTTCAATGAAAATCTTATCACAAAAAAATTGAACCAATTAGCCTGATAAATTATAAAGGAAATTTTAGAAATAAAAATTGTTCAAAAATACGCTAAAAATAAAAATATGTATCAAATAACACTAGGCATGGTGTAAAAAAATACGTCCGCAAAGTTAATAAGACAAGTTCAACAACTCGCTGACGACTGATCGTCAGCAAAATTAAAATATAAAAATATAACAAAAAGCGAGACAAAAACTAATGCATGCAAAAGCATGCTGCCTTCATACTCATCTAAATAGAGATGAATAAGGCAAAATTAAAAAGTGGTGAGATGAAGAATAAATAAAAGAAAAGGTGTTGCCATGATATGAAAAAATGGCAGGCCGTAAATTTCGTTCTAACCCAAGAGTTAACAATTGCTAAGTAGAGTATGTGTAAAATACAAATTAGTATTTCCGTATTCAAATTTCAATTAAAACTTGGGTTAAATAGAAGATATTTACTACCAATGCTCAGTACCGAACAAAGAGTGCTGATGAGGAGTTGTAGCGGGCTCTGAAAATGCATTCCACTCGGCTAGTATCGGGAAACTAAACTTCTTCTGAATATTTCTTCAATGAAAATCTTATCACAAAAAAATTTAACCAATTAGCCTGATAAATTATAAAGGAAATTTTAAAGTTTACCTACGTTTTTGAGTATTTTCCGTCTTAAAAAAAGTGTTGTTGCCTCAATACTTTTCGAATGCATAAAAACAAAAGAATTAAAAAAACGGCAACGTTGACAGCTTACCGTGAGCCTAATTATGTGCAATTTTGTATTTTAAGGTCCCAGAATTCAGGAATAAATGGTTGTCATTACTTTTGGGAAAGAGCCTACCCCATTTTTTTTTGCCTGAAAGACTGGCATTTAGGTTGTAGTGAATTCTTAGATTTTTAAAAATTATATTTTTGTTTATTGTTGAACTGTTTTAATACAAATATTTCCTTTTTAATTTGGCTTAAGTTCATATAATTTCTTTTTATAAGAAGAAAATAATATTTTCCGTTATTGTTGAAAGAAACTTTTATTTGAAAAAAGCAGGGTTTTCTACCGATACTACCGATACTAACGGAAAATATTAATTTCTTCTAATAAAAAGAAATTATATGAACTTAAGCCAAATTAAAAAGCAAAAATTTGTTTTAAAAACAGTTCAACAATAAATAATAAAAATAGCATATAAACTATACATGGCACGGTGCAAAATGATCTTTAAATTTCAGTTCATTTGTCGCTGACAAAAAAAGAAATAAAAAAAGATTTAACCCCCCTATTGAATGATATACAATAATAAAAAACGTTTCAATCCCTCTGAGAGATGGATTAATGCTTGCCCGTTAGTCAAGTGTTGCCAAGGAGACTTTTAATGGAAAAAAGCATAGTGTATATGAAAAGTAAACTTCGTCCTAACTTACAAAGTAAAAACGAAAGAAAACAGTCATGCCGTATCCCTTTCTCTGTTACGTGTAAGTTAAATAGGTGATGTTTACAACCAAATACACCACTACCGTTCAAAGAGTACTGATGATGAAATTGCGTAGCTGCTTTCGAAAATGCATTCTACTCGGCTAGTATCGGTAGAAAAATCTTCTTTTTTCAAAAATTAAAGTTTCTTTCAACATTAACGGAAAATAATAATTTCTTCTAATAAACATAATTATATGAACTTAAGCCAAATTAAAAAGCAAACATTTTTAAAAATAATTGAAAAAAAATTTGTTCTTCTGTCATCAAACCTAAAACCAAATCTTAAATATATTTTCATTAAGAGAAATAAATACCTTCAATATATTGTCATTGCAAAAAAAGTTAAAATAAGAATTTGCTGTTATAGTTTTCTCACCAAATTTGTGCAATCAAGGTAGGATGCAACTCCTCTGCTTCTACCAAAAAAATTTTCCCCAATTTAGTGCCTATATTTTCTGAAATAATTAGGGATATTTGCTTGGAATTTTTTCTAGAATAATGGGCTGTTTTAGGTTTTTGTTTTTATGTCGGTCCGTAGCTAACCGATCTGGGAGTCTAGGAGTATTTGTGATAATTTTATAATAAAACACTTTTTGTCCAGTTTTGTTTCGTTCCGGAAACTTTATTGACGGACATAAGGACTTAAGCAACTTGCCTATCTATTTCTCTTTCCGAATACACACAGAACAAAATAAAAATTATTTTTAATTACAAAATTTGTTGATTTGATTAAACAAATGTTTCCAACCTATCAGGAGAAACGCATATTCTATTAAACAATTCAGTTAGAATTTTTTTTAAATTTAAATTTTAAAAATTAAGTGATTGTTTAATCAAAACACAAACGAATCTCAAATAAAATACATATAAATTAAAGTATTACTTACATTATTATATATGAATAAAAAAAATAAAAGATATTTTTTTTTCTTTTATTTGTTTCTATTTATTTATTTATGTTAATTATTGTAATTTATTTATATATGTATTATATTTATTTAATTTTCATTTAAGTATATATTACAATTCTCAACAACGAGTCGAACCAAGAGACTTTTGATTGCCAGGCATATGGTATATCCACTCAGCTAACAGGGAATTTTTTAAAGTGTTAAATTTAGTTTTATTTCACTTACCTCCACATACAAAAATTAACTTTAGTGACTTACCTTGAGGTGAGCTTTGCATAAGCAAAGACAAAACAGAAAAAAAATTAAACCAAGCGGAGAAGAAAAGGAAGAAGATTGAAAAATAACAAAACAAACAACAGAAACAAAAAACAAAAAAAAAAAAAAAAAAACATTATTGACCCATAAAGCATTGAACCTAGCAGCTTGTGATTGCCAGGCTCAGACTTTAACCACTAGCCTACAGAGACATTGAATTTTCGAATATAAAGTTCTTATTTATATCATGGCACAACTTTTGTTTATATTTGTTTTTAAATTTTGTATATTTAATTTTTAATTTGTTTCATAATAACAAAAACATATACATAAAAGCTTTATGCAAAAATTACAGCTTTTTTTAAAGAATTTGTAAACAAACATCATTGTTGGCATTTACTTTTCAAAAACGATTCAAATTTTGTTTGAAACAAGTAAATTTTTAATTAAAAACAAAAAAATTTTGATTAATGAGTTAATTGAAAAAAATTGGGACTAATTTTTTGTGTGTATATGCTTTATGGGGTCGCAAATGGATGGAAATGGATAAAAATCACAAACGTAATGACAATTTTATATACATACGTATATCCTTATCACTATATGAAAGGTATAGATATCATTTCCTTAACTGGAAATGACTTAATGCCAACAACAAAAAGCTCTATTTACTACCTACAAACAATTCTAATTACATGTTCACAGTTTTAAAAGGCTTTTATATCTCTCTCACACACATCAATATATGCACATACATATATGTCCATAAACAAATACACACTCACAAACATCTAACGCTATAGTAAATTCATTATTGGACCATAAAAATAGTTTACTCTACCACATGGGGTAAATTAAAAATAGATGCTGTATTTTATAAATAAACATTTTTGTCATTTAAATTTTGTATAAAAGCGGGTGAGTTATTAAACGTTAACAAGTTTCTGGAAAAAAATAAATTAGAACAGTTTTTAATCTCAGGTAAAATTTATTTAATATAAAAGTGTCACAAACATAATAAAGATTTAATTGATGGTTCTTTTATTGACGGACGACATTGAATTTAATAATTTCCAATTATAAGACTACAGAGACACATACATATATCTACATAAAACAAGCAACGAGATTAAAATAATTACTTGCTTAATTTCAAAAGGAGGAGTTACTATGCAATAATGAGAGAAGAAAAAACTAAAAACAGCGTGATTAAATGAAAATGAAAAGCTGTAAAAACGTTAAAGAAAAATTAAAAAATAAAATTATTTCTATCTACAGAAAATGCTAAAGCAATCGTCTTCATTTGATTATGTTTTTTTTAAATTAATAGCAGCATGCTTTAGTGTCCTTTCAATGGTCTTTACATTAAACTTAAATTTTTGTTTAAAGTTATAGGTTCATGTATACCATTGTAAGAAATTGCCTTATGCACATCGTCCCATCTTTTTGAAAAATAAATAAAAATGCTAATTCTGTTGTGTGAGAGCTTAGATGAAAGGACAATAAAAAACCTCATAAAATAGTTCTGCGATCCTTATATTAAAATATTGTTTTCTACTGATGATCTTATAAAATATAGTTACGTTGTTAACTTAAAAATTGGGCGATTAATTAAGCCATATCTTTTAAGGGTTGCCTAAAAATAAAGTGTTTTTTTGTATGTACTTACTTACCTAAGCGGCTATTGCAGAACGTTTGTTCCTTTTGCTGAACATAAAAACAATTTTAAAGCACTTCCATCCATGCGCTTCTTTTTCAATTTTCGGAAAAATTTCAGAAATGTCTTCCCTCACCTAATCCTTCCATTGAATTTTCGGTCTTCCTCTTTTGCGACAATAATCGCAAATTCGCATTCAAATAACTTCAAAGGTATTTCAAAGGTTTAGCCAGATCCACTTTTATAAAATCTTTCTCTCTCTCTCCCTCTCTCTCCTTCTCTCTTTTTTTGTGCACAGGCAACATAACTGATATTGGCAATGCTTCAACATTGCGTTGCAACATAATCGCGACTAAAAGTGTTTTCTTCAAGCAAGAGGCTCAGCTGAGCGGAGTAAGACGTTGCTGTTTGTGGTGTCTGCAGCCTTCTTATGTCAATAATCCCGTGCTATGTCACACCGTATGTATATCGCCACGTTTAGACGGTTACAAACCTTTGCTATGACAGGACAATGATGCGAATCGTTGTTGGCTCCTCGTATCGATCATACGTCTAGTACACTGGATGAATTCCTTTCGGCTATTACAACATGATCAATCTGGTTTCCCATTGTTTGATCCGGTGACATCCACGTGGCCTTATTTATATTAAGGTATCGAAATCTTCTTCTACTAGTTATTATATTTTTAGCCTGCCGCTAGCCTCCTTTCGTTATCGGGTGTTTCCTCGTGGAGGCAAAACTTTCCGACTGTTAAGCCAAAGATATTTTTTCTTTCTATCTTTGCATTAAAATCTACTGGGATGATTGACATGTCATAGTCGGGGCAATGTTCGTATGCTCTCTTTAGGCGCTCGTAAAATATATCGTTGGTCTGTTTGTCCTTGTCTTCGGACGGGGCAAGGGCACAGGAAAGACCGATGGTAAAGGATTTGGCTTTTATGTGAATTGTGGTTAGACTTTCATCTGCCGGAGTAAATCTGGAGACAAGGTATTTGAGTCTCCGGCTAACTACGAATCGACCGTCAAACTCATGTCTTGTTTCATGGCAGCTACAATACAGCGTGTAGCCTTTTGGTGTAATTGTGATGCTTTTCCATTTCATCGCACTTCGTGTAAGGCGGTAATATCGGCCTCAAACATCCACCAGTACGCACGCTGCACCTTTTTTAATATTTGGTTCGAACATTTCAGATGCAGACTCGCAAATTATGGTCCTTAAAAGGTTGGCGGGAGTAATCAACATTGTAGGAATCCATTAATCTTCTTCTTTGTTTTTCATAATGTGTAAATTTTTACATAGGTGGGTTATCAACCTTACGCCTCAACCCAATTTTATCGGTCATGTGATTTAAGACACAGCAAATTTCAGCTCACCACCTTAAATGAATATTAACGGCAGCTTCTCAGTGTTGCCATCTTAGTTCTTTTTGCGCTATATTTACCTCCTTGTTTGTTGCCTTTGAAGCGTACTTTTTGCCTTTAGCTCTTTTTAGAAGATTATTTATAAAATCTATTTATTATTGGATTGAAAAAATTTATATTTTATATAACTGAAAAGATAATATTTGGAAGATATGTATGATAGACCTTTTAAAAGTAATTTTAATGGTAAAATTAGTAACACAACGCCGCTGCAGCACGATAATGCCAACAAATATAATGAAGGAGGGAGCAACATTGCACCAAATTTATTTTGTACTGAGCAGGTATTCTTCTTGTATAATTTTTTTTTTGGACTCCTTTTAAGAAAGGTAAAGCATTAAATACATTCCTCGCTACAGGCTACCGAACACAACCAGCCAAAAATAGAATACACGTGTGCTTATGAGAATAATTTTTTAATTGCTACAATGCAACACAACTACGGGTTGCTGTCAATGCTAATTTTGTGGCGTGGTCGAAATTAAACTAATTTCTATTTTTATACGCGACAGATAACAGATAAGTGCTGCCAATACGGTAAGATGCAAAAAATATAGCTTAAACAGTACAAAAAGACTTTAGGTGGCACCACAGAAAGTCATATTGCTCATATGTTTATTTTGTAGTGGTAGTCTAGTAAATATTTCAGTAGCAGCCAGTCGGACACAAATTTAGCAAGAAACTTTTGTGTTCGTGTGTTCCTGTGTTCTTGTTGCTTGAATGTGTTTAATGCATAACACTTAAAGAAAAATGTTCTATAAATTAAAAAATATACTCTAATTCCCGCAGATATGTAAGTAATGCCTCTTAATAGTTCAGTGTTGCCACCTAAACTGCCATTTGTTTTTTTTATTGCGTTGTTTTTTACTACTAAATTGTTTTTGCAATGATTTGAACATTAAGAAAACAAATTACTTGAAAAAAAACTCTCTGTGTTATTTGCAAAATAAAACGTAATTTTTTTACTTAATAAAACATGTTAGTCATCTCGTTATATTCCATCAACAACAAATGCTGTTAAAGTTTTTTTGGTCAAAAATTATGTCATAAATAAAATATTTATTTAATTTTTTCATTTATCTTAATCAAAATATTACTTGTTATTCATTTCTTTGATTGTTTGTTTAGTTTATTATAAACTCATATCTAAAACTTGAACAAAAAAAAATATTATTTACAATCTCTGCTTTCTGATTAACGTTTAAAAATATTGTTGTTTCTTTAGAGCAGACAGAATAAGTGGGTGTCATGTCACTGTAAATAAACAATCTAACAGTTTCATTATAACTAAGCTTTTTCTTTTTGTAGCAAATTTAAACTGAGACTGCTGCTGTCATTTTACCAACTGTTTTCATAATAAGTGGCTTCGTCGAACAATTTATCATCGTTGTTGTATTCAGCATTTTTATTTTCTTTAGCATTTTTCTGTATCAACATTAAGTATTTATGCACTTTCATTAGTGCTAAAAATAATGGATGTTAATGTGTTAATTGTGTTAATTGAAGGTGATGAGGAAAGCGCACTAATAAGATTATTCTTATGTTTAGTTGTCAACCTCAAACTAAATTATACGTGCCATAACATAATGCCATAACTATAACCGTTTCCATAAAAACCAAAATCAATTGGTTTCTATATTTATCGTTATGGCGTAATGGTAAGTCCCCTATGATCAAATACAATGCTGCCCATTAGTTTGGTTCGAACAGCTGTTTTTGTGTGGTTATGGTTCTGTCACGTATAATTGAAACTTTTAGGTTGGGCATGTTTTCCTCTATACAAGTAAAATATTAAAATATGTAATTGCTAATAGATAGAGAAAACCAAAATAGATTGCAAAATAAAGTGCTAATTAGTATTGAATGGTTGGGAATGTCAATATAACTTGTGTTTCTCCATTGGTTAAATTTCGGCTAAAATTTGTGCAGGTGTTGTTGAACCCTGTTAAATTACTTTAAAAGGCTTAAACTTTTTGCAAAATAAATGTCATCAACTTTATGCAGAAAGAACGCAGAAAAAAATTATTCTCATGTTTTTTTTTCAATTAAACCAGTTATTACAAAAACAAAAA
The DNA here is from genome assembly GCA_963583895.1 of Melanophora roralis. Taxonomy (NCBI): domain Eukaryota; kingdom Metazoa; phylum Arthropoda; class Insecta; order Diptera; family Rhinophoridae; genus Melanophora; species Melanophora roralis. The sequence continues at coordinate 72,257,612 of OY757191.1, forward strand.
CGGTTTTTTGAATATTAATACAGGGTGCCTGGTAGCAAATTTATATTTTTAAATACGAATATTTCGAAATGTAATAAACGGTGCGGAAGAAGGGTGGCACCGTTGGAATTAGCGGTTGTGCGGATTTCTCAGTCACGATGTCGCAGTGGTCTAGGGACCATCGCGCGTTCGTTGTGGAGACATATTTTAAGGGTAAAGATTCTTACGTAATTGTTCGTCGACAATTTAGTTCACAGTTCGGTATTCGGCGAACACGCAATGGACCGAGTATAAATTTTATTCGTTCGGGGGTACAGAAATTCCGCGCAACTGCTGCGGCTATGAATGTCTCACGGCCAAGGCTTAGTAGATCTTCAAAAACTACCGAAAACATTGAACTGGTTGAAAGCAGTTTACATAAAAATCTGCGACTTTCAATATGGCAAAGAGCAGCCTCACTGGGACTTCCAAGAGCGATTATCCATGAAGTTTTAAAAGAGGATCTGAAGTTCCATCCTTTTAAAATTCAAATCGCTTAAGAACTGAAATGAAAGCGACTATGATTTACGAGAAAAAAATTTGTGAAATTATGTAAATCCCATTTTTTGTAGCGAAAAACCTTATTTTTACTGAAACGGCCACGTCAACAAGCAAACCTGCCTTTATTGGTCTCCAAACACCCGCAACCCTCGATTAAAATATCAAAAGCCATTAATTGCATGGCTCAATGGTAATTGTTTGGCTTGCCTTATCCACGCATGTGATAATTGGACCATTTTGTTTTGAAAATAATCGAGGCCAAGCGACGAATGTCAACTGTAAAAATTATCGACGCATAATTACGGAATTCGGAAAATATCCCCCAAGAACTGATTAGTCGCTTTGGGGACATCCCTTGGCCACCGAGGTCGCCAGATCTAACTGCCATGTATTTTTTTATGGAACTACCTCAAACAGAGGGTTTATAATGATAATCCCCAATATTCATTGAAAAATCAACTCAATGGAGGACACCTTGATGACAAAATTTTTGAAAAAAAACTTCATTTCCATTATATCGTTCAAGGCTCCTTGTATAACTTTGTGTCAATAATAACGGTTTTAATTTAAGTTTAAAAGAACTTATCTTTCACCAGGCGCTCTGTATTTTAATTCAATATATTGATTGCTATTATAAAGGTTTTAATAGAAATTAAACCGTATTAATGATTTTTTTGGGTTCCCGTTATAACTTCCTAACCAGCAGAGATAAAAATATTGTTCAAATTTCGTTCGATAGGTCTTTAAAAGATACTAATAATATTTTGGAACTTCTTAAAAATTAAAAAAAAAGTTTTGAGTACTTTTTGTAACTTTTAAGCCTAAATAGATAAAACCTGATTCGATTTACGTTCGATAAGACTCGAAAAAATAATGCCTTTTTGACCATTTTTTAATCCTCTTTTTTGTTATGTTTGTATCTTTAATATCAATTAAGACAGAAATAAGATTAAGTTCAACTGGTCCTGATAAAACTTGAATAAAATTTTGGTACTTTTTTGAAGCGTTGTACCACTTAGGGTTTAAAAAAGGGGCAATATTATATGTTGGTTCCTCTAAGGTACTTTTTGCATTTTTGAAGATTGTGCATATAGAAATACAAAATAAGGGCTATGGATACCTATTAAGGCTAAAAGCCAACAAACTAAACAAAAATTACTTCTTTAATTGAGGAAAAAATTCAAAAATCCTTCTTACATTTTAGGTACTAATTGCATATTTAAGATTGTAAGTGTGTAAATATGAAACTAAAGACTTTCAACCCAGGTTAAGGTTCAAAGCCAATTGAATGGTCGGTCAAAAAGTAATTTTTATACCCTTCATATAGTGATAAAGGTATATATCAGTTTGTCATTCCGTTTGTAATTTCTTTATTATGCATTTCCGACCCCATAAATTATATATATTCTGGATTCTTATAGATAGGGAAGTTGAAATAGCCATGTCCGGCTGTCCTTCTGTCCGTCTGTTGAAATCAAGTTTCTGAAGTCAAATAAAAAGATACGGACCAGTTAATGGTTTCAAACTATTAGAAATATCCTGGAGACAATCGCTAAAATCAGCAAAATCGGTTTACTATAGACTGAGATATAAGCGAAAACCCATAATAACCTCCAAATAATCCGTGCATATATCCCTATATATCTCAACAAATATAGTTACTCTTGCCACAAAACTTGACACGAATGATCTTAAAGTAGATACCTAAATAATGGAAAGGTTTTTTTTAGATAGGATCAGGGGAAGTGTTATTTTCCCTACAATCGCACAAATTTGGTGAAATATTTTATGCGCTGTATCTCGAAAACTATAACAGCTATCGAAATCAAATGTTCTAGTAAGTAATTGTGCATCATGACTTACGCTTCAAAGAAAAAAAATTTTGGGTGGGGGCAAAAGAAGGGGTAGCTCCACACAATTTTTATGAAATTTTCGATACTCTATATCTTGGAAAAAAAGTTGGAGAGGAGCAGGGAGAATAAAACATCCCATAAAAATTAACAACTTCTATTAACCTTTTAATATGAATAATGTCGAAAACTTTTATAACTGTCTATTTTAAACGTTCCTCATCTATATCTGTTATCCATACGAACGTTAAAATTTTGTAAAATTTTCTATGGACTTCTAAACTCGCTGGGTACATCAGAAAACCAATGTGAAGGGTATATAGGATTCGGCACAGTCGAATATAGCGCTCTTACTTGTTTTTTTTTCTTATTTTTAAGGATATGCGTTTAAAAGTATTAAAGAAACAGCTATTGATTAGTGATTAAGACCAAAAGTCAACCGAGTGGAAGGGGATAAAGAGTTATCCAATGTGAAAGGTATATAAGATTTGGGACAGCCGAATATAGCGCTCTTACTTGTTTTTACATATATATTTAGCTGAACTAGCTGTGGGCTTAGAAAAAATCTAATTTAGTTGAAATATATTTTACACTATAGTAACTATCAAATACTCAACTGAATTTACAAAAGCTTTAGTTTACTAATACATTGTTTAATAATTTATTAATTTTTGTAATGTTAATTTGCATTTTTCATATTACTATTACCATAATGTTTTTGTTATAGTTTTTAACTTTTAGTACTTAGATATTTCTTTTAGTCTTTAAAATATTAATTCCTGTTCGATGTAACAAAGTTCTGTCCCAGAAATTTGGTTTTTATTTCATTTAATATGCAAATACACAACTGAATATTTATGCAAACATTTACTTATGTGTGTGTGTGTGTATTTGCTAATAGTCAATAATAATCTTTTAGTAAACTAGAACATCAAACAACACCAATGGGAGCACTTATTTTTAACATCTCGTGGGATTAATGTATGCGGTAATACTTTTCCTCAAACTTGTCTATTTATTTGCTGCCTAAATTAAACTGGTTATAAACAGTACGATATAAATGTGTATGTTTGTATATAAGATATTCCATACAAAATGTTTATCATGCTCCCAGCAAGTTTCTGAAGAAAATAAAACGGTAAAAAAATAGGCAAACTGGGCATTGTAACACTTTAATGTTTTTAATACAAATATTTAACTGTGCGTATACGAAATATACAACTAGAAGGAATACTCTTTATTAAGTATACGTTTAGATATTGGTATCTCATGTGAAAATTCCGTTAAATAAATCTATAAAAAATTTTAATTATTTTTGTAAATATAAGTGTTAGTGTATTACATTTGAAAAAGGATTTCTTTAAAACGTGCGGTGATTAACACCGCAAGAATTTGTCGTCATTTCGAAAAGCATACGAGCGCTTTCTAACATATATATTAACAGATAAAACAATACTGCCGATCTTCAGATGAAGTAAGTTTTGTACCCTAAAATCAAATAGTTCTTACAGAAACCGCAAATATTAATTTTAAAAGAAAAATAGCTTCCTTCAACAAAAAAAAAATAAAATGGTTGACTTACTACACAAAAACCTTGACCAGCTGGAACTAAACTTTTTTCAGCAAAAATTTTCTACTCAAAATGGCCTTTAATATATTCAAAAACTATGTTGAACCGTGAAATTTTTATATTTGACTAAAAAAATTAGAATTAAGTGTTAAAATTTGTTTTTCGCCAAAAAAACATTATGAAAAGGGTATATATGTATATGTTTATCGTTCCGTTTGTAACTTCTTTAACATCCATCTGCGACCCCATTACCCTTATAAATAGGGAAGTCGATTTAGCAACGTCCATCTATTCGTGTACCCGTCTATCCGTGTTATAATTGAAATCAACTTTTTGAAGCCCCCGATATTACAAAAAATATTAAGTGGTATCAAACTATTAAAAACATTTACTAAAAACAACAAAGCAAGATCGCCTGATAACTAACTGAGATATAAGTCAAAAACCAAGACTCCCTCTGTTTATTTCTCTAAAATTTGTACATCAAAACCTCTGCAACTACCTCGAAATCTCCTCTAAAGAGGTGCAATAAGACCCCACTCCCATTTATTTTCCCTCACAAACATTTTTTGGTAGCATACTTATACCCTACCTCCACCCCCTAACAGGGTTGCCATACAGAGTTAATTTTTTTTCAAATTTTTTTTTAAATCGCTTCCACAGCTTCCAATTAATTTTTTGTCCCAAGCATTTTTTTGGAACATACTTGCCCTCTGTCTCCAGCCCCTTACAGAGTTGACACACAAAATTTGAAAAAATTAGGGTAAAAGCCCCTACAACTTCCCCAGAGTTAAACTTATAGAAATCAAGTGTACGGCCTACCTCCATTAGTTTCCTCTCCCAAAAATATTCCCAGAACATACTTAACCCTTATCATCATTGCCTAGAGGGATGCAAAGTTTGGGAAATTGTAATAAATCTCCCTACAGTTTCCAGAGCCCCCCTGGATAGGTCAAATGTAGAACTAACCCCAACTCATTTTTTTCTTGCTATCTCAACCCCCTAATGGGGTTGCTATACAAAATTTAAAAAAGATTAGTGTAAAAACTCCTAAAACTTCCCCGTATTCCCACAAACATGTAATGGTATTATGGGCTGAATTCCAAAACGCAGTTTGCTTTGCATTACAAATTTTCAACTTCTTCCCTTATACACTCCTTACAATTTTGACAACGTTTTTTGCTTTCAGGACATTAATATGGCTATAAACACTCATTTGGAAGTAAAAGATATTATCAAAAACCTCATCTTTGCTTTCAGGAAAAACTTGAAATTTTGTGATGCAAAGCAAACTGCGTTTTGGAATTCAGCCATGATTGCATTTTTCGCCAGCCATAATGAAGATCTTTATAACCATACAATAATGAAAATGTTCATGATCATATTTACGTGACCATATTCAATCTTTTTTTCTCTGCGTGTACCTACATGTTGCACTATTAATATTGAACTCAATTTGAATATACAATTAGAGTCATGTTTTTGAAAGCAGAAAAGAAGACCCTCATAAAAAAAATAATTATGAGCTGTGACTGTTTTTGATTTATTATTCTACCATCATTTTGCCTATTTTTAGTGCCCAAAAATTTCCTTTTGACGAGTGGATGGGTTTTGCTATATTTGGCAATTTTTTTATAATCAATATTCCCGACTTTATTTTAAAAGTTGATTTTATATTGAAAGTAAACATTTGTACAAAAAATTTACAAAATAGCTTGAGTATATATTTTTTCAATTGTGATACCGGAAAGTTGTGCGATTTTAGATCAAGCAAGGTAATGGCCGATTAGCGAGTTATTATATTTGAAATATTTAGATATATCAGCAATAAGCCTGATGCAGTATTGGTATTGATGTAATTTTGTTAAAAGCTTAAAATTGTTTGAAACAAATCTGTGGCAAAAAAAAAAACAAGTGAAGGTGCCTTTTATCTGAAAAACTCTATGAATATTTGCTATCAAAAAGTGTTTTTAACTAGAAGATGTCCGAGGAGAAGCGTCCGCCCTCATGCAAATACTTATGGCTAAATTTTAAATAAATTTAAAGTAAGACTCAGCACTTCTTTTTTATTTTCACAGAACTGATAGAAACTTTTTCTAATTTTCATTTTAGCAAACAAAATGCGGGCATTGGTAATGCGGCAAGTTTTTATTATACCATGAGTAAATATGTTATAAAAATATCGGTTTTGAATTTTAGCAATTTTTTGACGAACTCGAAAATCTGTTTTGACGATTTTTTTCAAAAAATTTTACGTTTTTTCACCAAGTTTATCTGGCAACTATGACGTACAAGAATACATATATATATAAATGCCTTCTTTGTGTTACAAGCACATACATACTTATCTTTTTTTTGCCCAAACCTCGTCCTTCGTAAACACATACACGTAAATAAATCAAAAATATTAATCTTTATTAAATTGTTATCAAAATGTTTTGAAAGAGTGTGTTGAACACTTTTGTTGAAATATAAAATATACTTTTTCCTTTTCATGACTTTATTCATTCATTTAATATCTTTTCTAAAACCTACGAAAATAGAATTTTTTTCCTCTTTCAATTAATTTTCCTTTTTTTTAACTACTTTCAAACGATATGCTTTTGGCAAAATTCTAATAAAAGATTCAGTTTCATATAACCCAGTTAGTTATCAACAGTACTGCAAGTGTTACAAGCAGTGCTTCTTAGTTACTTTTTCATTTTCAATTTTCAACATAAAACAGCCAATAGATATTGCATACACATACTGAGATTGAATTTGTAGCAAAAACCAGCAGCTTATTGGAAAAAAATCAAATAAATAATGAAAAGACTTTATGAATTAACTATGATCACAATGAAACATTAATTGTATGGAATGAAAAACTGATTGAAAATTATGTTCAGTCATTGTAGCAAATATCCAAAATATCAAAATCTGCTAAAATGACCAAAGTTGATTTTATGTACAGAATGAAGGTTAAAACTTTAAATAGGTTAACGGAATTATTGTATTAATTGTGTAAATAGCGCGTTCAATGCAAAAACTCGTTTCGACCTTAGAAAATTGATTTTACTGGTAAACAGGCGGATATGGCTGAATCAGCTTTAGTATCCATTAGAAGCACAATTGTTTGGAGTTTCAAATAAGTATAGTTTAATTACATCCTACTGGCATATAATACTCACTTTGGCGGAACTGAGACCCATCTTGGGGCATATTAAGCTTAAGTTGGGCAGAACAGGCAGCCGCAGAAAAAATAGAAGAGCAAGGGCCAGCCCACTTGCATGCGTTGCTTTAGTCTCTTTGCTGAATTCCATCCTTTAAAAATTAAAATCGTTTAAGAAATGAAAGAAAGTGACTTTGATTTACGCAAAAGTTTTTGTAAAACGATGTTTATGCGTTTTCGCACTTTAAATGCATTTTTGTTAAGCGACAAGGCTGATTTTCTTTTAAACGGCCCCGTCAATATGCAAAACTGTGGTTACTGGTCTCCAAGAACCTGCAACCCTCGATTGAAACATTTAAAAACCATCGCATTCGCCCAGGGTAAGGGTGTGCCCTATCCACGCATGAGATATTTAGACCATTTTTTTTTCGAAAATTATTCATTCAGAATGTCAACGGTGAAAATATCGACGCATTATTACGGAATTGTTATTGCCGAACCTGCGAGCTCATCAATCGTACTCTTCACACACCTGGGGGCAAATTACGGCATTCGATTCGAATCGAAAATTAAAAATTCTTATAAGAATTCCTATATTAAAAACATTGACAACTCGATTGATCGAGAAGAATTTCGATTCGAATCGAATGCCGTAATTTGCCCCCTGGTTTTAAACACGATTGAAAAAAGGCTCTACGTATACGTAATAAATAATTTTATTGTAAATAACTCATACGCATGTTACACCAAGTATATATTTTTAATATTTGAATTTTACTTATGTATATGGAGCAAGGGTGTTTATTAAAAATACTCAAATAGTTTATTTACAATTGCATAATTTACAAGCTCCGCCTAACGTACTTGTGTGCTTCTTCGCTTTTAAAATAAAATTTGATTTTTCTGTTAGTAACTTTTATATGAAATTGTGCTAAAAACGTACAAATTAACTTAATAAGTTTGTAAGAAATGGCATGGAGATCATACCTGAGACTTTTCTATTTTTCATATTTTGTGTTAATTTTTTTATTTTTGCAGTGGTTCATATGAGTGTTATATATTATGCGACTAAGCAGTTAAACGGTATTTTGAAACGATTAGCATCCAAAATTTTTTTTCTAAAATAATCTGTAATTTTTGACATGTTGAAATTCAACATTAGTGCGATAAAATAACATTTTCAATTCACAAGTAAGCTAACCAGACGATTATATTAATAGCCGTTAGAGGCCTTGTGAAAACATTTGTATTCGGTTTTTAATAAATAAAAAACTGCAACAACATCTTTAGAAGTATATGTATCGTTAATATAGAAAGACCATAACTCGTATTTTTTATAAGTCCAGATTTTGTTTTATTTTCATAAATGGGCTGCTAATATATCGCAATTAGTCAAAAAATCTGAACGTAAAAAAACACGAGTTAAGGCCTTTTTATATTAAAATAACTATACGTATTTTAAAAACCTTTAAATGTCACACAATACATTTTCATTTTAAATTAAACAAGTAAAAGGCTGTTCCGAACCTTATAACTCTTCACATTGGTCTTTTTGTTTACCCGGTCACCTGACCTAGGCAAATTGTTTTCGAACCGTAAATATTATAATTTTTGTGGTGGGCTTAAAGTATATCGTCACAGAAAATGCAAAACGCCCTATCTAACAAACAATTTAAAATTGGCTTTTTATAAATTATAGCCTTCAAATATGTACGTCATCTCGCAAAACTCTTTTTTTTCAGCAGAAATAAATTTGTTGCTCCTTTTTAATTAACATATATGGCAAAAATTTGTGTTAATTGTAAATATATTTTTCATTTACACAAATATGCTTGCTCCTTTTAAAAAATTAGATAGGGCGTTTTGCATTTTCTGTGACGATATATCTTTCTTAGTTTTCGAAATAGAAAACTCACAATATTTGAACAAGTGTATCGACTTCCCTATTTTCAAGGACCCAGAATATATATACCTTATGGGGTCGCAAATGGAAATTAAAAAAATACAAGCGAAATGACAAACTGATATATACATTTACCGCTATTTAAAGGGTTAAACAACAATCACACACACACATTCTATGGCTCTTAAAAAGCCAAAAACAACTTAAACAAAAACCATATACACGTTTGATATTATGTACATCTATTGTCTTTGTAAGAATGTTAAGAGCGATAATTAACTATAATTGTCAAACTCCTTTCATCCAAACAGTCTTCACCTTTTTTTGCGTCTGAATTTTTAAACGTTTGCCGAAACCAACAACGCAAGTTTATTCACACCTACGCTAAAGCATACATACAGAAACTTAATGCGTATTTATGCACATTCATTGAGAGACCTGCGTCAAGCACTTTTTGTCGGCGGCAGCAGCGCTGGCTTGTGCCGACGGTGTCCCTAATTCAGATATGAGTCGGCTAAAGGATTAATACTCAAAACAGATTTATACACACATTTATTTATAATATTTAAGTAGTTATACTTAATTCAATAATCACACATTCATATCGTTAGCTAAAATGCAAAAAGGCACAGCTAACAAAAATATAAATTTACACGAGAAGCGAAAATCACTCATTTTCTCAAACAACGCCGTAATTAAAAAATATTTCGTGAAAAAGGCGTATGAAATTTTCAGTTTGCTTGTAAAATATGGGAAATAATAACAAAATTTTATCTTGGAACGTTATAAATAGAAACAATTTATATATGAAGGTTATATACGGTATTAAGCATTACATAACAAACAATTCTGAATCGTCAACATCTAAAATGCATTTTTACAATTATGAAATTGTTTGAGTAAATGTGCAAAATATATGTTTACATATATATATATATCATTAGCTAAAAAGAAATTTTAGTGAACATGATCATGCATGTTCTAGATTTCACTTTCAATTTGCAATCGCGTCAGTTTTAATTATTAGTGTTTTGCAAATTAATTTCTACGTTTTGATTTGAAACATATATACAAAGTTAATAAAAAATTCAAAATACCAGTTTACCTTTTCAACTGAAATGAGTTTTTTATCCTAAAATATGAATGCAGAACATGCCTGAAGTTTATAATCACAAATTTTATTTATATTCGATAAACTTTTAATTAGAACGGAAAATAACAATATGTTAAAGTTTAGATATGAAAATGAAGCGGTGGCTAAGTTTTGGCCAACGCTAAACCGAAAAAATAATCGGCGGTGGCGGCTTAATACATATTATGGGCGGTCAAGTGAGCCGGCATTTGGCTGTTCGGCGCAGGTCTCTACATCCGTATTTATGTTTAACAGGGTTGCCAGCTAGTTACGTTTGCTACACACGTGTATGGATTTTGTTCAAAAAAAGTTGGGGGCAATCGCAGTATTTTTTCTATGTCTAGGTACGTGGTGAACCGATTTTGCTCGTTTTAGCGATTACTTAAATTGACTCCGGAAAGTTGAGTTTAACAGACACGAAGACAATCAGACGGACATGCTTTAGTCGACTGCTCTATTTATAAGGGTCCAGAATATATATACTTTATAGAGTCGCAAATGGATAATAAAAAAATTACAAACGAAATGACAAACAGATATAAACTATTATCAATATGTGAAGGTTATAAAAAGTTGTTATAAAAAATTTAATAAGAGTATAAAGAAGACAAAAAAATATTTTTATTATTTTTTTAAATATCTTAAATATTTTAAATCATTTAAATGCATAAAAATAGTTTTTTTAACATATTTTTTGTTTCTTTTTTAGAACAATTAAACAACATGCGACTGGATGCAAATTCAAATGAAGAGAATGAAGCGTTTACTTCAACGTTTTGTGTAAGTTTTTCTTTTGTAATATTATTTAAAAAAAAAATGAACAAAAATTTTATATCTTTTCAGAGAATTAAATTTGAAAATTTAGCCACATGGGGTGGTTCTGCCAAACAAGACACAAGACTGCAAATAACTGATAATTCAACACAAGGAGGTCCACGTTACAATCGCAGTCCTTTTCCCATATCCCATAATGTCAATAAACGTTTTATTTTATGGTCAGTAAACATAAACTAAATAAAAAACTTTTTTGAGGTTATTTTTTTAAATTTTCTTTGTTAAATAATTGTGCAGGGATGGTGATATAGCTGCACTAGAAGTGGACGCCATTACAAATATAATAGATGAGACTTTAAATGAAAGCAATATTATAGCAGAAAGTATTCTAAATGCAGCTGGTAATCAATTAAAGGACGATTTAAGACATAATTTAAGAGGCAAGTGTTTCGTAAATTTATGTTATTTTTTAATTTTTTTTCTTTTGTCCTAATTTTAATCTTGTTTTATTCTGTGATGATATTACTTATTTGTTAATGCGGATGCCTGTACTAACTCGTATTGTAGGTATTTTCTCGGAAATCATGTTGACCCCAAAAGATACCGTATGTGGTATTGAAAATTTTGGCTCAAATAACTTATCAATATAGACCCCACTCTCGAAAGTCTATTTAGCCTGCATATAGTCGGCCTTACTTCTTTTTTCTTCACAAAAATAATGTATAAATTTCCCTTAATTGTAATTACAGGGCACAAACTTAAACCAGAAATCAGCTGGTTGTGTACTCCTGGCAATAGCAAGAGATTTGGTGATCACCTTTTATTTTGCATAATGTTCTTAAAAAATTTACCATGAATTTTAATACATATCAGCTTTAGAATTCAAAAGATCTTTAGGTCGTTATAAGGGGCATTGATTTCTACGTTAATCCAGTTAATGCAGCAAAGCCCTTAATGATAAATCTCTATCGAATACCACTCTTATTCTGGTTGGAGATTGAGCCTAAATTTGGTAAATTAAAGAAAAGTGAAGACTTAAATTTTTTTTCTCACCCTGAAGTTACTGGCGAAGTGTCTTATAAACGACCTGAGCATGTACTGTGCTTGAACTGCAAAGAATATTGTTGGTTGTCTTCTGCTTATGTCGTGGCTAAGAATCTGCGTGTTACGACAAAATTCTCTAAGCCAAAAGAAGCTACCAGGGTGAAGTAGTGCAACAATTGTGGTGAAAAGAACACTGCACTTAACTATAAAAGCTGAACCTGTTTTTGATTTTGTTAAACGTTTAAGCAGAAAATAATGTCTGCCTGTTCCCAGTCGGCAAATATACTTACTTTAAGTCTTTCCCCTCTAGCACAGGCTGCCACAAGCAAAGTTTCTAAGTCCAACCCACAAGAGTCTAATCAGCCCACAATACAAAAAGTTTTTAGAGAAATTAAATACCAGTATCCAATTTTAGCCATCTGGAAAGCTAAATTGAAAACAAGGTACAATAAATGAATCAATTTATAGCGGACGTAACAAACACGAAGCGAGAAGTGCAGTCGTCTCAAGAGCAGGTTATATTAAATACGCCATCAATTTCTTCAGAGTTTCTTGGAATGGTTTTCTATGACGATCAGCCAAAGGTTTAGAAGACCCGCTATTACAAAACCACCACGGCGTAATCTGAGAGAATCTTGGACAAAAAATGATGAAGAAAATTCCCTCCCTAAGAACTAATTTTGCCCCCCCCCCCCCCCCCCCACAATTTAAAAAATTGTTCAAGATATATTTTTTGGGTTAATGCACTTTATGCACATAAAGTTTCAAACGACCCCCCTCCCTACCCCTCCCCCCCCCCCCCCCTAGAAAAAATTTGTAACCACGCCAGTGAAACAAACTCATGGTACCCCTACTACCTAAGTGATGTGGTTATTTAAATATCTAATAAAATGGTTTTATTTGCAGATTGCCGCACCGGTGAGGTACGCGTTACAAAGGGTTATAACTTACCTGCCAGTTATGTTCTTCATACAGTGGCTCCGGCTTATAAAGAAAAATTCAAAACTGCAGCCGAAAATACTTTACATTGTTGTTATAGGTAAATTAGAATTCTTTTTATAAAATTAATTTATTTCTAAGTCTTTCCTTTTATTTTTTTACAGAAACGTTTTGTGTAAAGCCAAGGAATTGAATTTAAAAACTATTGGGGTTTGCAATATTGTTTCCAATCAAAAAGCATTTCCAGCTGATTTAGCCGCTCATATTTCATTAAGTACTTATATCAAGAAATTTTTGTTAATCGTTTTAAATATCCAATAATAATTAATTATTCATTTTTTCAACAGGAACTATACGTCGTTATTTGGATAAATTTACCATGCAAATAGTGATATTATGTATTAGTCCAAATGAAAGAGGTGTCTATGAAGTTCTGGCACCTCTTTACTTTCCACGTGATCATTTGGAAGAGCGCAGTGCTTTGTGGCAATTGCCTAAAGATATTGGCGGTGAATATGGTGAACCACAGCATCCCGATCGCCAGATACGCATCATACGTAATCCACAGCATAGTGTTTTGATGCGACGTCAAGGTATGTACAGGATTTAAATGTGTTAATAGAGTTTAATACAACTGTTTTTAAAAATTTGTGTTTTTATGGTTAAAAATTATTATCATGTATACTTTATGTAGTAAGAACCTATAAGAGGGAAAAATGTTAAGGATACTAACCAACTTAGATGGCTATTACAGAACGTTTGTTTCACTAGCCGAACTTAGAATTGATCTTCAAGCGCTTCGATCTTTTGCGCTTCTTCTCCAATTTCGGACACCAAGTTTAGAGATGTCTTCTTCCACTTGATTCTTCCATCGGAGTTTTGGTTTTTCTCTTCTGCGTGATCGTCGCATTCAAATGACTTCCTAGCTGGAGTATCTTCATTCATTTTCATAACATGACTTAGACAACGTAAACGGTAAATTTTGATGTGTGTAACTATGTGCATATGTCAATGTCGACAAACAGCTCATACAGCTAACGGTTCATACGACACCGGCAGATTGGTCCATAGATTTTCTGAAGAATCTTCCCTTGGAAACTCCAAGCACTGCCTTATCTCCTTTGGCTAGTACCCATTATTTAGAACCATAAATAAGCACAAGTAGTATCAGTGTCTTGTAGAGAGTAATTTTTTCGGGAGTTGGCTTTATTTTAAAACTGCTTTCTTAATCCAAAGTAACATCTATTGGCCAATATTGTTCTTCTTTTTATCTCAAAACTGACGTTTTTTGCTCTTTTAATGGCGATGCCGAAGTAGATAAAATCGTTGACTATTTCAAAGTTGTAGATCTTAACTTCCACTGTCTGGCCAAGTCTACTGGACGTCTTGTGCGTTGATGCCATCAACTTGGTTTTATCTGCATTTACTGCCAGACCTAATTTGGCTGATTCTTTCTCGATTTTTTCAACACTACTGCTCGCAGTATTCTTCCTATGATGTCGATATCATCAGCGTAAGCGAGTAACATTGGCTGTTTTGTGAATAGGGTGCCAGTTCTATTCACATTTGCGTCTCGCTTAACCTATTCTAAGAGGATGTTAAAAAGATCACATGAAAGACTGTCTCCTTGTCTGAAACCTCATCTGGGCTTAGAAATATTCCTAACTTTCTTAACTACATAAGGCTTGTGTATCAGTTAAGGTCATCCTGCAGTGTCGTACTAGTTTCGTAGGGATAGCAAAACTCAGAAATAGCTTTTAACACCTTTGAACGTATGGGGCAGTCGATGGCGGCCTTAAAGTCAAAAAATAGTTGATATATGTCGATCTGTCTTTCTTGGGTTTTTTACAGGATTTTGGCGTAATGTGTATATCTGTTCGATGGTGGATTTGCCAAGTCTTAGGCCACATTGATGTGGCCCAATTATCTCATCGACTTTTAATTTCAATCTTTTACACAATACGCTGGATATATTATTATAACCAATAGGAAGGAGACTTTTTCCTCTATATAGTTGGCACTTACACAAGACAAAAACACTGTTGTTCCCATCCTCGAGTATGCGTTCCTCTAGCTAGATTGCACAAACAAGCTGATGCAAACGCCTTATTAGCGTGTCGCCTCTGGTCTTAAATAAATCAGATGGCAATCCATCGGCTCCTGCTGCTTTGTTATTTTTAAGGAGGGTAACTGCTATTTTACCTCATTCTGGCTAGGCGGTATGCGCTTAATACCGTCTTCTAGGATTGGTTCTGTGGAATCTTTATCATTGCTATTATCAGATACCAGCAGGCGTGAAAAACGGGTTTTCCATATCCTCAGCACACTATCTGTATCCGTCATCAGATTACCTTCTTCATCTGTGCAGGAGAATGTGCATATACTAAAGCCTTCGGTTTGGTGTTTTACCTTCTAGTAAAATTTTCGGACTTCATTTTGACACCTGAACATCTCGATTCGCGCACACTCACGCCTTTCCATTTCTCTCTTCTTTCTGTGGAATAGATGCTTTTCCTCTCTCTCCCTTTTAAATAAAAAAACTTAATTTTTCAATTCACAGCCTATTCAAAGTTGAAAGTTTTTGGAAGACTTTTTTTATAAAAAAAAAAATTTATTGAAAAAAAAGTAATACTGCTATAGTTGATCAAGTCCGATCATATTATCCCCTACAACACATTTTTATGGGAGCTGCATTTAAGGAATACCCCGATGATTTTTATATTCATTATATAAGTTGGGGGCAAAGATGCCAAGATGCACTTAGTAGTTTCCTGGTTGTCATTAACTTGGAAGAAACAAGAAACGATTCCTTTGACTGTCCAAGCAGCTCACTACTTCCGGTCTTAAACCAATTATTTCCCATGCAATGACTTTTCAGATTCCTCTAAAAGCTAGCTTATGTAAAAACGCGCTCAGCTATTTAGCATGAATGGTTACAGCAGATCTTAATATCTCAGACCAGTAGGTAAATAATCATGAACATATATGACTGCATCGTGGATGAAGTGATTAAATTTATGTCCACTGTCTGCCTCGAGGCGTTGCTGGCAACCCTAGCTCGAGGATTTGATGTTTTAGCCCAATCATCTACTCATCTTAAATATTACAGAAACCATAACAAATTTAAATAATAACCAACAGAATAAAACGATGATGACCTTCAGCTAAAAAATGGACACATTTTGCAAGCTAAATGTTGGTACGCCTTTGGATACTACTTGCCTTGCACAA
Source organism: Melanophora roralis (assembly GCA_963583895.1). NCBI lineage: Eukaryota > Metazoa > Arthropoda > Insecta > Diptera > Rhinophoridae > Melanophora > Melanophora roralis. Next base: position 72,273,725 of record OY757191.1, read on the forward strand.
GTGTATAAAGAATTCAAAAAACATAATTTGCTCTTTATAAGCCTTTTCAAAACCTGATTGCCTAAATTGTGAGAGTTTGCCACATCGCATGATCCTACTCTCATATACTACGGCAGACCATGAGATCAAACAAATATGAGTGGAGCTGGCATTCTCTTATCAAGAGAGGCACAAGGTGCTCTCATCGAATCAAAACCACACTCTGACAGAATTATCACTGCACTAAAAAAGTATGATGTCAACAAATGAAAGAACCCAACAGACAAAAAACATTACAAAGATTCCTTCAACGTATTCCTTTTAATGATTTCGAATAATGCGGTGCCTAATTGGAGTACTATTACAGCTTGTTTCATTAACGCAGCGAACGAACATATAGGCTAAAAATTAGGAAAAAAGGAAGGAATGGATCCCTGATAATATCCGAAAGAAGAGATTAAAAGTACTAACTGGTTGCCGTTTGCGATAATCAATTCACGTTCCTTATTTGATCACAGCTCTCTTCGTCCTTTCTTGCCCAATACCCAGTGCAGTGTGGATTATATTATAACAGATCTTCTAAGATCTTTGGCTGATCGCCATAGAGAACATTTGGTATGACGAGTCGTATTTAGACTTTCTAAGTGAGTCGTTCAGCAAATTACTGGTATGACTTATGCATTGTTTAACTCACTTTTAAGCTGGGGCGATTAGTAGTTTTCATTTTAGGATCTAGTTTTTTCTAGTCTGGAGAAGTTTCCGAAAAAATAACTTTTGTTAAGCCGAATTCAAAAATGTTTGAAATTTTCTTTTAGTCAGTTGGCTAATAGATTGTTTGTCTAGTTAAAATAACACTTAGTACCATTTTAGTCACGGAATTATACAAAGGCAAAGTCAAATGATTTTAAATAAAAAAAAATGTTTTTAAATTCCATTGCAATTAAACTTGAAAAAAAGAAAATACATAATTTTTTTGTGGAATTCGTTTAATAAAACAAATAAATTTATTATTGACGGTTATCTGACAGATAAGAACGCAATAACTGATAACAAGGCGTTGGTAAATAACAGTTTCTTTCTTCCTGCTGTTCTATCCATAAAGACTTATTTCTGTGATTTTCTTCAGAAACCGCGTATGTCTTTTAAATTATTTCTTATTTTTTTTTAATAAACTTTTAAACTTTGAAGGTGATCAATCTATGCTGTTTTAAATTTATTTTGAAATATCATAAAATAAATACGATTTCTTTACTTAATTCATACAAGCCGAACGTTTAACTCGTTTCATCATATGTGATTCAAAAATAATGGTTTTGTTTTTTTATTTACCAACGAATCGTATCGAAAACTTTCACTTTGCTAATTTTGGGACATACGCGGTTATTTAAGAGTACCACAGATATATGATCGTTAAAGTTAATATATTTTTTTAATTGTTGTTGTTGTATTTGTTGGTAGTTTGATAAGATTATAGTAAAGAAAAAACCTATTGTTTAAGGCGATTTAACATCAATGTGGAGCGAAGCAAAGGTAAAATCAGTTTCATTGAATATTTTTATAAACAAAAGCATTTTTAAATCTGGTGAAATCGTTGTAAAATTCAAAGACGCACATTGTAAAGAAAAATTTAAAGAATTTACAAAAAGGTAATACTTGTATGGACTTAAAATCTTTAAGTAAGTGCAAACAAAATTTCAAATACGTTAATTCATACTCAAAATTTTAACCAAGATAAAACAAGTAAAACATTAAAAATAAGTTCATCAAAACAATGAGTTCACAAAAGCCTGATTTATACACTAAAAGAATCAGCTTAAAATGTAATTAAAAACAACTGAGGCCAAATCGTCGTATTTGATTCAAATCGAAACTTACTCGATTAGATTGAGTTGTCAATGCTTTTATTACGAAAACTCTAATAAGAATTTTCAAATTTCGATTCGAATCAAATGAGGCGATTCGGACCCGAATATTCATTTAAAACCCCTCCAACAAGATATTCGTTTAAATCAACAAAAAAAAAGTTCATTTAAATTCAAACACTAAAAAATTAACTTGCAGAAAATCATGAAATTAATTAATTTTTAATTTGTTTTTACTATCAATACAAAACAACAAAAATTAAAAAAAAACTAATTAAAATGGTTTGTTTTGCTTTTTTTCTGGCTTTAGTGAATTTTAAATTCTATTTGTTTTTGCTACAAATGGTTTTTGCTAAGAATAAAGAAACTTATTTAAAAGCAAATGTGTCTTACCAACACCAGCCAAGTAAAATGTATTTTTTAACACCAGATACTTATTTTCATCATTGGTGTTATTTAAACAGTAGTAGTGTTTTTGACTGAAAACATCACCTATTTAACTTACATACATGTTTTCCAGAAAAGCAAACGGAATTTATTTTTGTAAGCTAAAACAATATAAACGTTAATTCAAGCTCAAAAGAGTTTGAGTTGTCCCGAAATTCACACTATTCACATTAGTGATAAGAATATATGTAAGTATATTAGTTAAGCATTACGTTTGTAATTTCGCGACCCCATAAAGTAAATATTTTTTGATCTTAATAGGTAGGGAAGTTGAAATAGCGATGTCCATTTGTGCGTTAATCTGCTGAAATCAAATTTCAAAAGTTGTTTGTGGTTCCAAATCATCGAGTATATTTGCGAGAATTTTGCTATTGAAATTTAGCAAAATCGTCCAATAATTGACAAAGGTATAAGCCGGCAACCACGACTACCACTGTTAATATCTCTAAAATTTGTACATAAAAACCTCTACAGCTGTCCCGGAGTTGCCCCTACGTTGGTGCAACATTACAACGACTTCCATTTATTTTTCTTGACAAGCACTTTTGTGGTACATACTTACGCCCTGTATCCGCCTTCTAACAGGGTTTCCATACAAAGTTTATTTTTTTTCTAATTTTTTTAAATCGTTCCCAAAGTTTCCGGGGTACTTCTACTTAAGTTGAATGTAGGTTAGGTTAGGTTAGGTTGAACAGGCGGCTGCGGAAATGTTGAAGTAATAGTTGTGCAGCCCACTTGGGTCCGTTTCCTCGGTCCCTTTGCGATACCTGGGGAAGAGAAGAGAAGAAGAAAAAGATAAATTAGATTAGATCAATAGAGATAGAGAGTTAGAAAGAAAGGAAGGAAAGTCATCCAGTGTGGTCAGCGGTAGTTGTCCCATACTGGCCGCTGTCCCCAAACCAACCGCTATCCCTAATAAAGGACGCCAGGTTGTTTATGCCAATGTTGGCCACGTCCGACAGGCCATTCAGTCTACCGATACCAAAGTGCCTGATCCGAATGTCCTCCAATGCCGGACAGAAAAAATGTGAATGTAAGACCGACTCTAATTACTTTTTCTTTCCAAACATTTTTGTAAAACATACTTACCCCCTAGATCCAGCCCCTGGCAGAGTTGCCACAGAAAATTGAAAAAAATTAGGGTAAAAACCCCTACAACTTCTCCGAAGTCGCTCTTAGAGAAATTAAATTGTATAACAGACCCCCGTTAGTTTTCCCTCCCAAACATATCTCCAGAACAAACAAATTATGTAAGAACGTCCATAACTTCCCCAGAGTCGGCCTTACAGAGATAAAAAGTATATCTGACCCCCATAGTTTCCCCTAACAAGCATATTTCTAAAAAATACTTAACCCCTACCTCGCGTAAGGAGGCTCCCATACAAAGTTTGGAAAATTTTAATAAATCCCCCCCCCCCCCTACAGCTTTCATAGTGCTCGTGGATAGGTCAAATGTAGGACAAGAACAACGCCCTTGTATTTTAAAAAGTTGACAGCGCTGGGTAAAATCCTTCAAGAGTGGCAACCATGCTATCTTATACAGATTTTGATTCCCTCCCTAAGGTATACTACAATTCTAAAATAAAAAATCTTTTTATTAAATTGGAACATGTGGAAAACCTAGCATATAATTGATAATTTTAGGGGCACATACATATGTATGTATAGCAAATTTTCATTTATCAAAATGAGTTTCAGTAGCGATTTTTACTCTTGATGATAAAGTGCCAAGTACCTTTGGTATTTATGGTAAATAAAGTCAATTTACAATTTTTACTTTTGTTGTGTTGCTTACCACGTTTATTATAAACTTTTATAAGAAATTGTTGGTTAAACAAGTTTTTATTAAAATCCAAAAAAAAACAAACAGAATAAAATAATAAGACAATATATTCTATGAACAGTTAACTCGACTCTGACTGAAAAATTTATAATTTTTCAACATAAAATATAAAGCTATGATTGCTTTTCTATAACACCTCTTCTCAATCATGCAAGCCTAAGCAATTACGAAGTTTAATAAATCTATTACATTCTAACGATTTCGTGAACACATCGGCCAATTTATCTTCTGTTCCAATAGGCTTTACCTGGATGATGCCTTTTCCGATATAGTCTCTGATGAAGTGATGTTTGATATCTATGTGCTTCGATTTCTTGCATTCTACATTTGAAGCCATACAAATGCACCCTAAATTATCTTCATAAATGGTAATAGGTTCATCTTTTAATTCGTTTAAATCTTGAAGCAACCCACGTAACCAAATAGCTTCTGAGACAGCAGCACTTAACGCGACATATTCTGCTTCGTTGGAAGAAGTTGAAACCGTTTGTTGTTTTCTACTAGCCCAGGAAACTGTACAGCCATACACTTTAAAAATATACCCACTCACTGACTTTCTATCAATTTCATCACTAGCCCAGTCTGCATCTGCATAGCCCACTAATACAGTTGTATCGCTTGACTTATATGTCACCTTCATATTCAAGGATCCTTTCAGATAGCGTAATATTCTTTTCAAGGCCTGCCAATGCTCTTCCGAAGGATGCTGTTGAAAACGACCAAGGTAACCCACTGGAAAACATATATCAGGTCTAGAGCACAGCATTATGTACATCAAACTTCCAAGTAGTTCTTTATAGGGTTTGTCCAATTTTTCCTGATCTTTGTTTAGAGACAACTTTAAACCCTTTTCCATTGGTGTTTTTACCAAATTGCACTCGAACATAGAGAACTTTTGCAAAATTTTTGTAATACTAGCTTCTTGAGATAATGTTATATTTTTACCTTCTCTTTCAAATTTCATACCTAAAAAATGTTTAAGTATTCCACATTCAGATAGCTCAAATTTTTGACATAACTGACGTTTAAGTTGCTCAAATACTTCTGCACTATCACATGCAATTAGCAAATCATCCACATACATAATCAAAAACATCAACCCAGATTTTTCAAACTTTGTATACAAACAATAGTCATGATTTGATCGTGTAAACCCCAACTCAATAAGATACTGGTTAAGCTTATCGTTCCAACATTTAGGCGCTTGTTTCAAACCATAAAGGGATTTTTGAAGACAACAAGCCATACCGGTTGCTGCAGTTACCCCTTCTGGTACTTCCATATATATATTTTCTTTAAGGTTTCCATTTAAAAAAGCTGATTTAACATCAAGTTGATATAAGTGCAAATTTCTCTTAACAGCTATTGCCACTATTACACGAACCGTTGTTAGTTTTGCTACAGGTGCGAAGGTTTCATTATAATCTACTCCTTTTTTCTGGAGGAAACCTTTAACTACAAGACGGGCCTTATAACGAGATGGGTGACCATTCTCATTGAACTTTATTTTAAATATCCATTTTGATTTAGGCAATTTAGTATTTCTAGGAGACTTAACTAATTTCCAAACATTATTTTTCTCTAATGATTGCAATTCTTTTTTAATAGCTGTATACCATTCATTAGCATCACTGCGGCTACCTATATCAGAAAAATTACTCGGTACACTAATAAAATTACAACTCTCAATGTAACTTGAATATCCGAAATGAAAACCAAGAAATTTACTTGGCACTTTACGTTCCCTTTGACTTCTTCCAAGTGTTTGCGTGTCATTATTACTATTAATTTCTATTTTATCATTATTAACTGTAGAATTGCTTGTTTCGCCCGTATCTGTTATGTTTCCATCTTCATCAGATGTTATTAGTTGATCCTGACGTTCTTCACAACTATTTACAAGATCGATATAGTTTTCTGAGTTGTTAGTTGTAACATGCATATTAACATCTCCATCCCCTTCTTGCATGTTACTTTTTATAACTATGTCCTGTGGTATTTCTGGTTGTTTTTCTGCGTAAGGGAATTGATTTTCGTTGAACTTTACGTCTCTTGAAGTTACTATCTTTTTCGCATTCATATCCCACAACTTATAACCATTTGCTATATATCCAACCATTACGAGTTTTCTACTCTTAGGATCCAATTTCTTACGTTTTTGTTTTGGCAACCAAGCATACGCCGTGCAACCGAAAACTTTTAGTGAACTCATGTTAGGCTGATATCCATTCCACATCTGAGCAGGTGTAACGTCCTCAGATAATCCTCTTGTTGGGCTTCGATTTATTAAGTAAACTCCAGTTAAGGCTGCTTCATTCCACATATACTTAGGCATTTTTGATTGCAGTAGCATTGACCTTACCTTTTCTACTAGTGTTCTATTAAACCGTTCGGCAACACCATTCTGTTGAGGCGAGTAAGCTATTGTTTCTTCTACTTGTATTCCCTTCAGTTTAAACCAGCTCTTTTGTTCCATTGATCCATATTCACGGCCTTGATCAATCGTAAGTTTTGAAATTTTTGTACCAAATTTCGCAGTAACCACTGCTTCATATTCCTGTAGGCTTTTAAATACGTCAGATTTCCTTTTAATTGTATAAATAAACGAGAAGTGTGTAAAATCATCAATAAATGACACAAAATATTTCGACCCATCCCAAGCAACAGGATCAATCGGACCACAAACATCTGAATGGATTCTCTCTAATGGGCGAACAGATTTTTCTCTTGTTTTGCTAAAAGGATCACGATTATGTTTTCCTTCTACACAAATATCACAGAAGTTGATTTTCTCTGGTTTAACATCTATTCCGCTTACCATACGTTTGTTAACCAAATCATTAAAAACAGACTGACCAATATGACCATAACGATTATGCCATAAGAGATTCTTTTCAACGTTTGTTAAGTTTGCAACAGTCTGATCAACTTTAAAACTCACCTCGTATAAATTTCCTTGTAAGTAACCTACAGCTATTACTTCCTTTTCTTTCAAAACAAACGCTTTATCTCTACAAAATTTCACTTCAATACCAGCAGCAGTCATTTTCTTCACAGACAGTAGATTGTCTCTTAAATCAGGAACATATAATACATTTTGTAACTTTATATCAATACCTTTGTTACTTTTGCCGTTAATAACACCAAATTGATTTGCAAATAACGACTGGTCATCTTTTGCCACTTTGATTTCAACTGGATTTGAGAGCATATTTAACGAATCAAAGTACCATTTTCTGTTCACTAGATGATCACTTGCTCCAGAATCTAGCTTAAATTTTACGCTCGTCTCATCGCTTTGTGTTTTTCCTGCATCTGCCATAAAACACACGGATTTCGAAAATGAATCTTTCTTAGCACTACACGCGTCTGCTTGTCGACATACGTTAGCTTTGTGTCCTTGTTTATTGCATTTGAAGCAACGACCTTGAAACTTTTTCTTAAACTTCTTACCTACAAACGCTGTTTTGATAGAATTAGGTTCTTCTTCGACGCGATTTGAAACTTTTGTTTCTTCCAGTAATAAACGCTCCTTTACTAAACTGTATGTTAATTTAGATTCATCTAAATTTTGTAAAGCCGTAACTAAGGGGTCAAATTTCATAGGTAGCGTTAAAAACAGCTGAGTAAGAATATCACTTTCCTCGACCTTTGCACCAGCCATCTTTAGATTTCTTACTAAATTCTCAAAATTGATTAAATGTTCAATAACTGTCTGATCTTCCTTCATCTGGAGATTTATTAACTGCTTTCGTACTAGCACTTGATTTGTTATTGACTTTCTTGCAAATATATTTTGAAGACTTTCCCACATCTCTCTAGCAGTTTCTTTTTCACGAATGTATCCCAAGCAATCATTACTCACGAATGACACCAATTTGTCTCTTGCTCTTCTGTCGTTCTTTTTAAACTCCAATAAAGCTGCTTCGTCCGTTGGTGGAAAGCCCGTTAAAACCTCCACCAAATTCAAATTTTCGAAATGAATTTTCACACGAAACTGCCATTCATCATAACCGCGACCGTTAAATTGCGGTATGCCAACACTATCTTTAATATCGCCCATAACCTTTTATAAGAAATTGTTGGTTAAACAAGTTTTTATTAAAATCCAAAAAAAAACAAACAGAATAAAATAATAAGACAATATATTCTATGAACAGTTAACTCGACTCTGACTGAAAAATTTATAATTTTTCAACATAAAATATAAAGCTATGATTGCTTTTCTATAACATAAACCCTAAACGTACTGAACACAATAGTGAAATCTTAGCGGTGATCGAGTAAAGAAATCTATAAATTACATACATACATTAGTGCATACAAAATAATTAAATTTTACAAAAAATAAACAAAAATATTAAACATTTTTACTATCTACAGTATTATGTACTACTTACTTTGTTGTGCATAGTTGAAAAAATTTTAAATGACTTCAAATAATTTATTGCACTTTAATTTTGATATAGTACTGCATTTTTATTTACCCCCCCTCTTCCTCATATAAACAAAGTAAGTTTAAATAGAAGATAAATCTAACTGATTAATTATCTTATTTACAATAAAGATCTAAATTAAAAGCAAGAAAATAGATTTTTATCTCAAAGGTAGTAGATTTTTATCACTAGGTGTTCGTTATATCGTCGAAATTGAGTAAAATTTTATGAAATATTGCAGAATTAAAAAACATTTAATACACAAATACTTAAAATCACCCTACAAGCAAATAATTTCTTTTTGCTCTAAACACAACTGGGACGAACGACAAATTATGAACGACACGACGAATTTGTCTGTTGAAATTCGTTGATAAAATACGTCAACTGAAACACATTCACAACGAATATGGTCTAGTTAATCTTTACATGTAGCAGTAGAGTGACCATATTTTTAAAAAAGAAGCACTAATTAAAAAAAAAAAATATTAATTAAAAAAAAACATTTAAACATAAAAATATACCATTAAAAATACATTAAGTGTATTATATGCAACAAAAAATAGTGAAAATAGTTATAAAAGTATAAAATAACATTATTAAAAAACAAAATTAAAAAAAATTAAAAAAATGGCCACTCTGCGCCTAATTATTTGTCATTCGTCGGCGTAAGAAATAGAAATAAACCTATCTATCGCAGGTTTCGTTACGCATCACGAATTGTAGTCGACGCACTGTTTATGTGCATTTTCATATACACAAAAATGTTTGATTTTCTAAAACGAATATTCGCGACGAAAAATTCGTCGTTCGCCCCAGCTGTGTTTAGAGCAATATACTTAAAACAGTGCTTTTACACGGTATGTGTTTTACAATCCATATCTAATTTATTATGTTTGTCAAAATTATCATTTTACAGATGGTTTATAATTCTTTTTTTTCGCACCCACAAGTGTAATTGCGTTTGAAATAAGATTCGAACCAAAATGAGAAACTTACTAATGGGTGTTGCTTTTCTTAAAACAGCTGATGTCAGTTGAAAATAAAACATGCTCTTATTGAAAATTTGGGTTGTTACATTTACTTATGAAGTTTACAACAAGCAATATTATATCGCGCTTACACGACATATAAATTTTGCAGTGGAAACTTTACAAACCATGTGCAAACTATATACCGTATGATAGCACTTGAAGGCCCATTATTATAACTGTCTGATACTCATAAGAAAGATAGTTTTAATATTACGAAGAGTTTAACAAAATCAATTTTAAAAGTTTCCAAATATAAAACTGGGTTCATTATATATTTTACATACCGTTTATGTTAAATCGAAATACGAAGCGACGATGCAATAAGAACCTGCATACAAATTTATAAGATTTACAGACTTGCCTCTGTTTAATGCACCTCGCATTACATAGGTTCTTCTCTATGCGACGCAAACTCTTTTGATAAACTATATATACGCCCCAAACTAATAGCTCTTAAAACGATAATAGTTCTGGCATCTAAAGTAAGTAAAAGAGATGGCGTTAGAAACTGACGAGTTCAAAAGCATTTAAAAGATTCATAGAAAAAAAGAAACAAAAGAGAAAAAATAAACAGAAATTTTTTTTAATACGAAACAGATTTTATTATGTTAGTGCGTTATCAAATAACGTGTTTTTTATTTTTTGCAATTAAGATAACTTGAACAAATTGTTCTCTTAATAATAACATTTACTTTATTTAATTCATATTATATTATTATAATACTTAAAAGCTAAAAACAATATAGTGCGGTTAATAAAAACGTTAATTTGGTGAAAAATTTTCTAAAAGAAAATTAGAAAGAACAATATTAAATCTTTAAATTTAATTAACCTCAAGTGTTTTGAATTCTTGAAACAGAATGATAAACGATTCTTTTCAATTTTCCTGTAATACATAATTGTTTTTAATGTTTTTATTTAGATTATAAGATTTTATAAAAATCGTTAGACCACCAAATTATTAATAATTTAAAAATCAAACATTTGAAATAACGAGGGGGCATAAAAATTCAAATTTCAAAAATTAACTATTTTTGTGTTTAAAAATTTGAGGAAATAATTATCGGCCACTAAAAATTTGTGATCTTTAGTTCGGATTTGCTGAAAATTTAAACTCACAATGAGTAAAAAAATATGTTGATAATATTATTTATTTTTATCACATAATATTTTTGCTGGTTGAAGGTGCATTTTGAAAACCGAACCGTAATACCTAAAAACGCGAGTGCCGAATATACGCAAAACATAAATTTTAACGAGCTCCGAACCCAAACGGTCGGTTGAGCTCTATGCAAGACGTGTTACCTTAAGGTGATACAACTATTTAAACTTAAATGATGAAACAGAATACCAGCACAACGTTTTTTTCCATACAATTTAAAGTAAAATCACGTTGCTGAATGTGGTTATAAAATATAATCTTTTTTACTCCTACAGCGATTTTTCTTATGCTCTCACTTTGAAAAACAAATTTTCTCAATAATATTGCCACCCTTTTATAAAGTTTCATATGTTTCGTAAACAGAACCACATGTTTTGAAGAATAAAACTAAGAACAAAGGAAAATCAAAAAAAAAACATTTTAAAATGCAATTCAAAACTTTGTTAGTTTATTAATGAAATTACTAATATTATTAAAAAATTACACAAGGAAGTGCTAAAGCATGACATTTTTCAGTTGCCAATGTACAACATCTTTTATTCAAAAGGAGATTTGTGAAGAAATTTTGAAATATTTAATGTTTCAATTATGGGCCTGTTTTCTCTGAGAGTCGTTTTTGCTTGAAGTTGCAGACGTGATCTGTTTCATAAATAAGGTTGGGTCACTCAACTTCTTAATAAATTTCTGCGCAGATTCGCTTTACGTCCTTTGCCAACTGGTCAATCAGTAGACACTCATCCGCTTGTCTACAAAGGACTTTAAAAATTAATCACAAATAAGCTGGGAATGTCGCGGTTAAGTCGTTAACGTCAACCAGGCAAAGCTTTCGTCAGATTTTTAAACTTTTGTATTCTTTTACAGTTTGTCAACCGTTAACCTCTTCTTAAATCTAATCCTAATTTCGTATCTTAACTAAGCTCCGGCTCTTTTAAATCTGAACGACAGGTCCCTTATTTTAATTCGAAGTTTGTTTAGAGCACTTAAGCCGTTTTTTATCTGAACGGATATGTAGCAAAACATATCTTTTACTTTTAGACGTGAAGTTTCATTCTCAAGTTCAATATATAGTGCGCCTATTACACTGGAGGTATTATTGGATGTTATTAATTCCAGGATGCCCAGGAAAGCACTGCTCTTGTGATTTAAGGGCCTTGATCAATAAGAGATTCTAGAAAACACCAAAAGCTACAAATTTTTTTCAAATTTTTATTTTATACCTGTCGCACGCAGTTTGAATTTCGCTTCTACCTCTTTTGGCTCAGAATTTACAAAGTGGACCTAAGCAGTGTAAAACTTACCCTGTCTTGCTCCTTAGAGTCAAATATTTTAAAAATGTAGCAAAAATGTACTCTAATATTTTTAAAGCTCTTTATTCTTTATTGGTTCAGAAGTTGCAAAATGGACCAAAGCAGTATCAAAATAAAGTATCTAACATACTTTTCTCTTAGGCCCCAATATATCAAAAAAGTACCAAGTACTTTTTATAATTTCTCCGAGACCTGTCGAACGCAATATAAGCTTCACTTTCACATCTTTTGGCCCAAAAGTAAAAACATGGGCCCAAACGGTATCAAAATAAACATGTTTTGCCCCTTAAAATCGGAAATTTCAGAAAAGTAGCAAAAACATATCCTAATATTTCAAAAGTTCTATCTTTATTAGTTTAGAAGCTACCAAAAGTACCTTAAAAAAGACCACAAATGCATAGTTTTTGCCTCTTTTTCTATTACTAAGGGTCCAAAATTTCAAAAAAAGGTACTAACAACATATATTAAAATTTTTGAAAGACCAGTTGATCGCAACTTGAATTATTTTTTATGGTTATTTAATTAAAACTTACAAAAAGACCTAAAAAGAATTTGTATTCTCTTTTGAACTCTTTTTCTACCATTTAGGGTCAAAATTTTTAAAAAGTGCCAAAAATATATATATATATTTTTTAAGGGCTTACAAGGGCAGTCTGAAATATACTTCTATCTTTATTCATATAAAAGTTAAAAATCGGGCTTAGATTTCAAAATTTGGAAAACGTGCCAGACACTGGTTCTTGACATGCCGTCTTAGTAGATCTACAGGTTGAAAGTACCCGCAGTCTAAATTTCAAGTCTCTGGCTTAACGCCCTCTAAAATGCCTGATACTTGAGAAAAATCATGGATTCAGATAATTCAAAAAGTTAATTTCTTTCAAGTTGTGATAAAAAATACTTTGTTAGATAAAAATTTAAATTCAAGAAAAGGAAATTTTGTATAACTTTTTCTTAAGTCGAGTTTTGATTTTCAACAAAAGAAATTATTTGTTGGAGCCATAAAAAATTATTTAATTTAATTTAATCAGAATTATCTGCTTTTAGCGCCCTCTTGTGGTGAACAAATTTAAAAAAATATTTTTTTTAACATTTAGTTGAGAAACCTTTTTATCTTTCCAAAATTCTGTATTTAAAAACAATTTGAAGCCTAAAGTTTGCTTTTATTTTTGTCAATGTTTCGAGGCATAATGCACCGTGGCCCTCAGCCTCAATTTTCCAATGGTTAAAAATACTGCCACTCAATATTTGCCAGAATTTCAATAGCTGCTTTAGTTTTGCTGCATTACTACATCAACTGCTTAAGCGCTGATAAAAGAAACTCTTTTACTTACTATTTTGACAGAGGGGTGGGATTTTTCTTTGTAGAATATACGTATGACAACTCCCATTATCTCAACCAAACTTTTGTTAAAAATATCTTTAAGATATATTTTATCTGTCCTTTATGTAACTTATATTAAACCCTATTAAGGATATATTGAAATTATAAAAATTAAAATAATTTATCGAACTTGCTTTATTTCTAGCTGACGACGACTCAGATAACTGTCCGCACGATCTTGAAGGCGGTGGTTCTGACCTGGAATACGGTGTATCAGATTTGAACAGTTTAAATCTTAACTCGTACAGTGGGGGAATGCAATCACAAATACAGGTTAAAAATTTTTTTATTATACCCTTTTCAAAACATTTAAAAAATCGCAAAAAAATAATAAATAATTTACTATGACATTTTTTTTTAATATTTGCAGACCGATCTGGATCGCCAACATTTACTGGGTAATCGACCCAGTACTGGCATCTATGAGAGCGTGGTATCCGATGGCATTGAAGGCATAGAACACCAACAAAGGTAAAACTGTTTTAATCATTTTATATCACTATTAAAAGAGCTTTTAAATTAATAAAATTTGCAAAGATTTATTTGATGATATAATATCATGAAATTTTATATTTTCCATGCAATTGTTTAACAAATTGTTAACTTTACTTTTGTTCTTTAATTACAATCCGTTGTTGCTATTAAAACCTATATACAGGCATGCGCCCATAAATATTAAAACAAAATAATTTACGCTCTATGATTTTAAAACAAGTATCAATTACAAATTTCAAATACAAACACAACTGCAGTAATTTTATTACTGATGGTTGCTGCTGAAATAATAATTTGTTCTTGTTTTAGGGCAATAAAATGTCAAAAATAGTTATTGAGGTTTGAAGTTGAGTGAGTCAAGCCTGCATTACTTTTAAGGAGAAACAAAAACCTGCTATAAAAAATGGTAGATAAACGTAAGACAGCAATGTAAGACCGACTCACAATTAATTTTTCTCCACAAACATTTTTGGTGCAACATTCTTACATTCTATCTCCGTCTGGTAAGAGTTTCCCCGTACAATGTGCAATGTAAGACCGACTCCCAATTATTTTTCTCCACGACCATTTTGTGGAACATACTTACACCCTATCTCCGCCTCCTAACAGGGTTGCCATACAAAGTGTAATTTATAATGTTTTTTAAACCGCTACCACAGCTTCCAGGGTGCTCCTTAAAATAAGTTTTTCCTCCCAAACATTTTTGTGGAACATACTTACTCCCTTTCTCCAGCCTCTAATAGGATTGCCATACAAAATTTTAAAATAATAGGGTAAAAACCTCTACAACTTCTCCGAAATCGCCCCATTAGAATAAAATATATCACGGATCCCCATTTATATTTCTTCCCAAAATTATTCCTGGAACATACTTTCCCACTATTTTCATCACCTAAGGGGGCTGCCATACAAAATTTACAAAAAATAGGGAAAAACACCAGAGTCGGCCTTAGAGAAATAAAGTGTATGATCGACCCCCATTATGTACCCCCTATCTCCATCGCCTAAGGGCACTCCCATACAAAGTTTGGCTAAGTTGTAATAAATTCCTCTTCTACAATTTCCTGGGTGCCCATGGATAAGCCAAATGTGTAGCCGGCCCCTACATTTTCTTTGCAAACATTTTCCTATGACATAATTACCCCTTATCACCACCCACTATTGGGGTTGCCATGCAAAATTTGAAAAAATTAGGGTAAAACCCCTATAACTTCCCTTGTCACCCTAAGAGGGTTAAAATATGACTCCGAGCACAATGGATACAAATACAAAAAAAAATCGGGGTTTCGAAAAGCCAATGTGAAGGGTGTCTAAGATTCGGCACAGCCGAATAAAGTGCTTTTACTTGGTATTAATTTATTTTATTATTGAATCTTCACTTCTGTGAGCTAACAATAAGTATTCAAATCTTAAAACTAAATATTTTATATCTGTATGTCCATCCAGTGCCAGACTCAAATTTATGTTCTCAAATTAAAGTCATTCAATTAGGATGGTTTCATCTAAGGGCAATATTGTCCTTCTTCTTCAAACAAGTGTGTCTGCCATGTTAAAAAAAAAACCAACATTGAAAAAGAAACCACTTGTTTAAAAAAAATCAAAATTATTGGCCACTAAGTCGTATAAGTAATATCGGACAGAAGCAAAAGGAATATGTTAATTGTTAAACTCTTACTTAAAGTTTGGAAATTAATAACTAATAAATAAATAAAATAAGTGTCACAGAAACGACTACATTTTTATCTATTTAGAAAAAAAAAAGAATTTGTACTCGATACCAATGTTTAAAAAGAAAAGAAAGCAGTGCATTTGGAAGAATTAAGGCAACATTTCTGTCAGAAGACGACATACAATTTTAAAAACCCTTGACACTATAAAATACGCCGAAAACTTAATACTTTCTTATATAAAATTTGTTATTTATTTTTATCTTGAAATTTGAATATGTTTACCAAATTATTTTGCACCAGGTTAAATTTCTACTATTATAGCTTCCAAGTCTTAACATTGATGGTAAAGAGGTACATACATCAAATATTTCACACCAAAATTATGGTGTAATTACCTTTTGTAGGATTTTTGAAGTTGATAGCTGTTATCGTTCCCGAAAAAAAGCGTGCCAAAAAATTTTATAAAAATTATCAATTTGTATAGTCTCCCTGCTATTATCCAATTATCCTGCTATTATGTTATTTTTCTTACAGAATGTAGGCATTGATGCACAATGTCTTTTTGTTGGAAATTTGAAATCGACAGTTGTTAAGTTTCTAAAATACAGCATATTAAAAACTGAATAAAAAATTTCTCCTTTTTATTATGGGTAGCCCTCCCTCCACCTGCTTCTATCCAAATAATTTTATTCTAGAATGTACGTATCATACTGGAACTACTTTGCAGCTAATTAAGTTGTTAAAGTTTTATCAGGTTAAGCGAATGAAAAATTATGCAATGCAGTTGTAGGGGGAATACTACTTCCTCTGCTCCTATCCAAAGAAAGTTTCCGAATATAGGTTGCCGCCTTTAAAAATATATATGCGAAATTTTGTGGCAACAAATTATTAATGTTCAAAAACTCAAAAATTTTCGATTTTGGCAAAACCAAAAAATATTTTTAATGATTTTGCCCTGAAAAATTTAAAAAACAACTGCTGAATAGCAAAGAATGGTAAAGTCTGGACCAATTCCTAAGAAACTCACAAAAAAAAAATTAGAGAATTTAATTTTTGCACAAATTTATTACTAACCTGGGGCCAAATTGATACATTCGATTCGAATCGAAGTCAAAAAATTCTTTTTAGAATTCCTATGCTAAAAGCATTGGCAACTCGATTAATCGAGTAAATTTTCGATTCGAACCGAATGTGACGATTTGGGCCCTGATCTAAAAATTTCTTAAACTATTGGAAATTTAACAAATAATAGTAGCGTGTCCTAAAGATCTTATAGTCCTATAATGTTGCATACTACTCTTCGAGTTATAATACAACCGATGGGGAACCCCCTCCACATTTCGCAACATTTCGAAAAATTTAAAAAACGCTCTCCACAGAATTTTAAATGTTCATTGATATTTATAGAATCATAACACATCAAAGGAACATAGCAGTTATCAAAGGTAAATTTTCTTGTCGCACAGTGTTATTTAATGGTCATATTATTTTTCGAGTTTTAATTGTTTAAAAAGGGCTTAATTTTTAACGCAAATATTGGGTACAAAACTTCGTCGTTCGTTCCAACTGTGTTTCTAGCATTATATGTAGGAAAGTTTTCTTCCAACTATAAAACTGAAATTAACAGAAATAAATGCATACATACTTGCATATATAATTGAAAGCTGCACGAATATACTAGAACTTTTTGTGTACTTGAGTATTTTAAAGAATGAACTCTGATTCGTATTGCCTCTAAATAATAAATATTTTTTTCTATAAACGTCATATGTAATCGTCAACTATATATTTGCTGTTAGTTGACATAATTTTTTAATTGAGATTTCTTGTTCTCTTCTCTTTTCTGCCAAAAAAATTCAAACTGATGATGAAAGCATGTATCAACTACGGATATATTCATTCTAGCCAAAGTAGTTGATCAGAAGCAAACACAGTTTACATTTGGTGATTGGTTTAGTTCTGTTGGATTTTTATTTATTTTTGATATGTATGTATGTTAATGGAATTATTCATAGGGATGGGAGCAATTTTAATTTTTAAAAATATCGTTTAAAAGCCTGTTATAGGTGTGATTTTATAAATTTGAAATTTAAAGAAATTTATTATTATTAAGAAAATAAGTTTCTCCGTTTTAAGCCGTATTACGTGGAATCGCTCGAACACGAATCAGTAATTAAGTATTTATGCTTTGTGTTTTTTTCCGTAACAAGGAACTTAAAATGTTTATGTATATTTTAAATACTATATACAATTTTTTTAAATTAATTTATCTTTAAAAGAATTTTTTTTTTGGTTTTTAATTCTTAAATGTAAAAACTTTATGAACAAAACGGAACTTTTTTGGTCAAAGTAATTAACTTTGTGAAGCTTCCCCTGGCGACGCTGATATGGAGTTTGACACTTAAATAGAAATTTTTTTTCAAGAAGTGCTTCCAACTTCATATAAAAAAAAAGTAAGAAAGAAAAAAATGTCTGCCCGGAATTGCGGCCACCTAGTACGACACAAAACATCACACGTCGTTCCACACACAAGCATCACATTTTTTCATTGCAAAAACAAAAACGTACCACAACACAAAATACATATTGTGCCAACAAGTATTTGTACCAGAACTTGCTGCAGTTTTTGCTTGCAGTATTTTTTTATTTACGTTCACTTTTTTAGGTATTTCTTTTGTACCCAATTTATAAATGTGTATGTTTGGCAAACTACGGTTAAGTTATCTTCCATACTCTCACATTGCCAGCGAATGTAAGGGCATACTCTCTTTTACGTCAAATTTCAAAAGTTATTTGGAAACTAATTCGCTGCAGACCTCTTATTTATAATTATAAAAACAAAAGTACTTTCGATAGCAATCGAATTCAGTGAATATTAAAAACTATTTTTTATGGATCGCTGCACACTGAATGATAAATTTAAATTAATTTTTTGTTGTTGTCTTTAAATTACTGCAACGAAATTACTTTTGAGAACGTGTGTAAAATTAAAATAATGTATATTTTTTGGTTGGAAGTGCAGTTTAATTTATAATATTTTTTTTAGATTTTTGCATTAATTTTGGCGAGTTGAACAAGTTAATTTAGTGCAGCTGCAGATTTGCTGCCTTTTTTGTTGAAAAAATATATCTTACTTAATTTTTATTTTAATAAATTTAGTATTTCAATTCCAAAACAAGGTAGAAATGGCGTCACATCACATTCAAAAACTGATATTCTGCAAGATGCTCATCCACAAGGGGTAAAATATGTTCCATAGAATTATACTACGAACGTTTTAGTCCTGGTAGCTGGTTAGGCAGTCCGAAGGTCTTAGGTGAGTATAGGTGAAATGGGAGTGGATCATTAAAAAGGGCCTAAAAGGCACAACAGGACATCCACTTAAGCCACTGAGCGGCTTTTGTGCGTTCATAAAAATGAAAATACAATTTAGACCCAGAAGTTCACCGAAATCCGATAACGCGTATGAATTCCCAAAAAATTTACCCTTCCACATCTTTTAAGGGAGCCACATCTGATATAACATCAAGCATAAAACATCGGGCTTTGGCCGGTGCAAAAGCTCGGCAGTGACACAGAAAATGAATTATCGATTCGATGCTTTCCCGCATGTCCTGCAATGCTTTTTGTTTAACACCTATCCAATGCAGGTGTGCTTGTAGATTTTAGTGACCCGTCAGCATACTCACAACCTGCTCAATTTATGTTCCCTCAGTTCCAGAATTTCCCTAGTCTTAACGGTCTTATTTGTCCAAAGTCTTCTATGAGCAGCCGCCACCCAAAGGCCTCTGGTTCCTCGAATTAACTCCACGCTGCATTCGACATTTTAAACAACCTTCTTGCATTGCATCATAATTACTCTTATCGACCCTTGCAAACAGCGATTTCCTGGAGCCTTTAAGAGCAGTGTTATGGTCCGTGAGGGGAAAGTAGATCACGGTCTTCGCCTTTTCAATTAGAATACTAAGTCTTTATCTTCTTCCCTTCTTAGAGCCGTTCGCATAACTTTCTTTCCCTTTAAGCGTCTGCTTTAGAGTCCCGTTAAACCAGCAGCACAGTGCAGTTAGCCTGGATCTTCTCATAAGGTAAACAATCTCTTTCATTGTCCATGAATGCAACCATGATATTAAATTTTTTATTAAAGGATTAAGTATGCCACCTCGTGTAGAGCTATTTCCACTGAACTTTCTTTGTATGTGGTATTGTTCCCATGTTCATGTCATACTCCATCTGTTCCATGGTTTTGATTAAGGCTAATGGTTTAAAAAGGCTAAGGAATCGCGTAGCTTAACAAATAAATATTAAGTCCCATACTCACAATTAATGTTGAAACTTTAAGGGATTGACAACTCGATCGATCGATTAAAATTTCGATTCGATTTGAATGCCGCAATTTGCCCCCTGTTGTTCATTCCGTTTGTAATATCTACAATATTCGTTTGCGACCCCATAAAATATGTATATTATGGATCTCTATAGGAATGGAAGTCGAATAAGCCATATCCTTCTGTCCATCTATCTGTCTGTCTGTTAAAATCAAAATTCCGGAGCAAAATAAAGTCGGGTGGAAAGCGTTTTGGCATCAAATTATAAGAAATATTCCTAAAGGGAACATTATTTAAAATCAACAAAATATAAGCAAAACCTAAAAAAGCCTATTTTTAAGAACAACATTCATGCATATATCCCTATATATTTTAGAAAATATTTAGAAAAAATGGGCCTTTCATTACTTAAAATAAAAAACTTCGTACCATTGGTAATGAGAATACTTAGACTACACAGCCAGACGGATGGGCATGCTTAAATCAGCCCAGGAAGTAATTCTAAAACGATCGGTATGCCTAAAAGTGGGCCTCAGCCCCTTACTTTTGGGTGTAACAAACATCTGCACAAACGCATAATACCACTACCAAGCATGTGGTAGTTTCCAAGGCGAATTCATTTATCAGGTGGTGTTACGAGCACAGCTGATCTACTTTTTTCTTGCATAAATTAGGCGGGTTTATCAATTTTTTTTATGTTTACACATCTTTTTTGACACAGCAGCCAACGAAAAAAAACGAAATTTTTTTTGTTGCAAATTAGTTGTTGTAACACCACCACCTGATACATTAATTCGCCTTGATAGTTTCCTTTAATTTTAATTGCTTTTACAAACTCAATTATATATCAAAGTCTTGTCGTCATCAATAACATTTATTTTTTATTTTTATTAATAATCATACTGATGGAAATTTAATTTTATTTTACGATAAAATGTTACTAAAATTAAATTCGTGCACTCACAGAAAAAACTAAAAAATGGTTTCAATTACCAAAATGATTGAATTAATTAAAAAATTGTTTAAATTTGCACCTATCACCAAAATGATTATATCAATTAACTGAAATTGTAAAAAATGAAAAACTGCAATTTTTGTTTCAATTAATGGTTTTTATGATTTTGATTAATAAAATGATCAAAAAAAATTTTAAATTCATACAACATGTTAATCATATGAATTAACCTGTTGATTGGAAAAATATAAATGCTTTAATTGAAACAATCATTCCAGTGATTGAAAACCTTCAAAAAATCAAACATGTTAATGATTGAACTGATTAAATTTTTTTTTTGATTTACCGCAGTAATTTAATTAAATTTTTAATTGAGCTAGTAAACTGGGTTAATCAAAATTTTGCTCAAATCCAATTAAGCAAATGATTGAATGTAACAATACGTTATTTAAAATTTCGGTTAGATTTAATTAAAAAAAGTAATAAGATCAAACACCTCAGTAATTGAAAATGTAAAAAAAGTAATCAAACCTTTGATTAAATTAATTAATGTTGCCTTTTTATTTGATTCATTTAAAAAGTATTAAGAGTACAAGAAATTGTAAATTAATTTTAGTGTGCCTTTTACATAACGCATTTTTTTTTCGTTTTTTTGTTACAGTAATAATATCCAAGAAAAATCGTTATATAAACAGCACATAAGAATAAGATTAATAAAATGTATTTTAAAAATTAAATTAATACATACCTTTAGTATATTTCTCATGTTATTTTAAAGTATATAAAATTTTTGGTTTACAACAGAAATAATTGTGTTTTTTAAATTCACAAGGTGTTTTTAAAGAAAGGCCACATTAATAAAAATACACACTTATATCAATGGTTTAAATTTTTAATTTTTAACATGCATTGACAAAAAGTGGAACATACTTATAATACAAAACTGTTTTTACAGTATTAGAACATAAATACATACATCGTAAAATTATGTTGTACAAAGTATATGATTGAAATTTATGTCAGTTTTTTTTTTAATATTTGGTTGTATATTTTCGACAGTTAAATATAAACAAAAAAAGTTTTATAAAATAAAGCATTAAAATGAGACCATTTTTTTATTATTAATATTAATATTTTAAAAAGTATGTATGTCAAAAGCTGTAAGTATGCTACAAAATGGGAACAT
This sequence comes from Melanophora roralis, assembly GCA_963583895.1. Lineage (NCBI taxonomy): Eukaryota > Metazoa > Arthropoda > Insecta > Diptera > Rhinophoridae > Melanophora > Melanophora roralis. The sequence goes on from OY757191.1 coordinate 72,295,807, forward strand.
AAAAGTATCAAAATACACGCGAACAGATTTAATTTTTGGAAATTCGCCTACAACTAAAAGTTTTGGCTGTATCCTGCGAATTTTGAAATTGCAGCAACTTTAGCTTGGCATCTAACTTTTCGCTTGTATTTGCTAAAATAGCAAAGCCATGTTGTGAATCGGCAACTGAAAACTTTTTTCTGATTTTGCAACCACTTGGTTCAGTGTTAATTTTTTGATTTGGAGGAAATATGTAGTGCAGATAGCACAAAATTGCCAAATTTTTTGATTCTGTAAAAAGTTGAAAGAAAAAGGTATTTTAATTCAGTCAGCGCACTTAGGTTTATAGACATATTTACCTTCATTCTAAGTATTAAGTTCTGTTAATTTTTGGGAGACAAAAGCAGAAGTAACCTTTTGTTTTAGTAATGCCAAAATTTTATCATCTAGTTGGGACCATCGCTCAGTAAAGCTTTTCGCTTCAGGAAACCTTATCTTGAAGTCAATTCCAATCTATAATTTTGTTTTTTTAATAAGTTTCAAAAAAGTAACGTTAGTAAAGACAAATACCAAATTCCAAGCAAAGGTTTTTTTAAATTCCGGCCATAGCTTAAATATCTCTGAAGTACTAGTGCTTGCTTGGTCTTCCACAGGTAAGTCCTTGAAAAGTTTGTCAATATGGTGTTGCGTTAAAATTGTTAGTACTTCAGGCGTAATGTTTTGTTCTACAAAAAAATTTATTTAAATTTTAGTTAACACAAATATTAAATAAGTATGTACATAACTAAAAAACTTTTGAATGTTTAAATATTGGATTTTATACCTTTTAGTAAAGAATAAATCTGAATTAAATTCCAATCATCCAAAAGAAGCTTTAAATCTGTTTTAACAGCAATAATTTTAGCTTCTGAATATAGCGAAAAATTATCCAAAGGTATTTTAACAGCGCGTATCTTCTTTTTAGCTTCTAGGCCATGAAATGGTTTTGTAAACGTCAAATCTTCTTGCAAGGTTTGTTGAATTAAATAGTTTATAAACGACATTTGTTGTTTAAATTAAAAACTTTTTGCAATATTTTTTCTGGATGTTACAACATGTTTTCATAGTTTTTATAAAATAAAATAAAGCGTCAGTTAAAACGTTGTGGCACACACGCATATTTATTTTTACAAAAAAAAAAACATTGAATTTTGTTTTTTACCTTTAAGACTTTTCAAAAAATGAGAAATGAAATTATTTCTTTTGATGTTTTACCACACACTTTTTTATTTTATTACATACATATTAAAAAATTTCTTTTTTTTACAACTAACTTTAAACGCACACGTGTTGTCGCATTAAACAAACAATTAACAATGGATTTTAATGACAAAGTACAAATCAAAATGCTAAAATTTGAGTACAGTGCAACCTTATTTAATAGGATCAGTGTGACCGCTGATAAGTTTAAAAAAGTGGCACAAATAGTCGTTTTTGGGAAGAAAAATCGCATAAAAATTTTGTTTTTGAAAAAAAAAAGTTTTATTATTTTTTAAGGTCTTTATTCAAAATAGTGTCAGCATAAAAAAGTCGCACAAAAAGTCACAGGCCCTTGAAAAGGTTGCAAAATGCACTTTAGCCGACCAACGTTCACTCTGAATAAGATTTAGTGTGTAATAATAAAGTTTGCAAATATAATTATGCCTAGTCCGTTATTTCTGTCTATCATAATAAGTAAGTGCTTAGGTAAATCTATAGAAGATGGTAGAACAACATCAGTTTATCATTGTTTTGTTCGTCAAGTAAATGTTAAAAGCTGCATAGATTTCTTACGTTCGTTTGCTTTTGTGCCTGATTATTTTTCTGGTATTTCGTTGCGCTCCTACGAACGTACAATGTCAAAATATCATATGCTTGTTGTGTTGTGGTTCTAGTACTTATGTAGGTACGCCTCTACCTTTTCCAACCTTTTCTTGGTGTGTATTTTTCTTTAAGAAACTTGTAGGAAAACAAAACATAAGTATGTTTGTACCTATTTATCGTCACCATAATTTATAAAATACGTGTTGAACTTGAATAAAAAGCTCGAAGAAGGAAAATATAAAATTGAAATTTGTTTTTATATACAAAACAAATGTGGATATTATACCTACATATGTACATACATTTGTAAAAACTTTAATAACATATTAAACAGTTCCCTGATGAAGCCCCACAACGGATTTACACACCTATAAAATAAAAATAGTACACATACATACATATGTATGCATATTAATTCTTTTCAAAAGTAGGTACATATGTATATATTTTTTGTACATATGTTAAAATTTATTTAATTTTTTAAATAATTCCGTTAATTATTTATTCTTGAACTTAGGGATTTAAGTTTTTCCATTTATACCTATTTAAACTATGTATATGTATATTAGATATGTTCATATACACATGTGTCATAAGGCTTTTTATAATTAAAACACTAAACTTTTTTAATTCCTGTTTTGCTTTCGTTATATGCGGCATTTTGAAATTAAGGTGGCGATATGTATGCCTTTAAAATAAAAGAAGTGTAAATAAAGAAGATCAAAACAGTTTAATTGTGTATATTACACACGTACGTATTTAAATGCATACAAACATGTGAACAGCTGCAGTATTTGAATATGTTATTCTCCTGCAGCCTTTTTATCTTCCCGTTATATGTGTTGCTTATAAAGCGTTTTTAGCAAAAACCAACGTTTTTTACACTTGATTTCAGATATATTATTAATTGTTTTTTTTATAGTTAAAGATGATAAGATATGTAGGTATACATACGTCCATATAAACATATCGTCTTTGTTAGGTTACTGTGTTCTATCGAACACGCTAATTCTATACTCGTAATAACCTAACAACGACGATATGTTCATTTGTGTTTGCAAATAATTGCTTACAACACAACACCCACAATGTTATTTAAAACGTTTGTTTAATTTTTTTTATATACATAAGTTATTGAAGGCAAATGTAAAATATTCTTAAAAATATAAATATTACTGCTGGTGGAATGCACGACTTTTTTTTAACAAACATTTTCCTGATCTATTGAGTATTTTAAAAATATATTTTATGTACACATGTATGTATATATAAATCTATATACATTTTAAAAACGTACATATGCATATATATAAGTATGTACAAAAACATATTATTTCTGATGCAGTACTATTTGCTACATATGCTACATATGCTCTCTTGCTAGGCGTTTTTATGAAACTGCACGTTGGCATTACTTATAAATAACTCTTGATTTAATTAAATATATTGATTAAATAAATTAACAGGTTAATTAAAAAAATGTTTAGCTACAATTAATATGATAATTGAAAAAAAAAATACCATTTTTAATTAACAAAATAATTAAATCAATTACTCACGTAATTAAAATAAAAGTTTTTTTTAATAATCGCATTAATTGAAAAAAAGAGAAATAAAGTGAATGGCCCACCCCCATTAGTTTCTCCTCCCAAACATATTCCTTTAATATACTTACCCACTATCTCCATTGCCTAAGGAGGCTCCCATACAAAGTTTGGTAAAATTGGGCCTCTAGGGTGCCCATGTGTAAATCAAATGTATGACTGAACCCAACTCATTTTTTCTTGCAAACATTTTCCTAGAACATACTTACCCCCTGTCACCGCCCACTAATGGGGCTGCCATGCAAAATTTTAAAAAATTAAGGTAAAAACCCCTTGTCACCCTAAGAGGGTTAAAATATGACACCGACCCCTGTTTAAAAATTAAAAAATTTTCATAAATAAAAAAATGAATAAAAATAAAAAAAATCGGGGTTTCGAAAGGCCAATGTGAAGGGTGTCTAAGATTCGGCACAGCCGAATAAAGCGCTCTTACTTGGTATTAATTTACTTTATTATTGATTTTTTACTTCTGTGAACTAACAATAAGTATTCAAATCTTAAAACTAAATATTTTAAATCTGTATGTCCAGTCAGTGCCAGACTAAAATTTATGTTCTCAAATTAAAGTCATTCAATTAGGATGGTTTCATCTAAGAGCAATAGTGTCCTTTTTCTTCAAACAAATGTGTCTGCCATGTTAAAAAAAAACAAAAATTGAAAAAAACCACCAAAATTATTGGCCACTAAGTCGTATAATTAATATCAGACAGAATCGAGCAAAAGGAATATGATATTTGTTTATGTCTTACCTAAAGTGCAATTAATAACTAATAAATAAATAAAGTAAGTACCACAAAAATTGCTACATTTTTATCTATTTTAGAAAAGGAAATAGCTTGTTATTTGATATCAATGTGTTTTTCAGAAAGAAAAAGAAAGCAGGGCATTTGGAAGAATTAAGGCAATATTTCTGTCAGAAAAAATTTCATAAAAATTATCAATTTGTATGGAGACTTCCGCTCTCCCTGATCTTATTCAACTAATTTTTATTGCAGAATGTAGGCATTGATGCGTAATTACTTTTTGTGGGAAATTTCAAATATATAGATGTTAAGTTTCTGAGATAAAGCACATTAAAAATTGCATAAAAACTGTTCCTTTTTATTGGGGGCATCCCTCCACCTGCTTCTATCCAACTAATTTTTTTCCAGCATGTACGCATCGTACTGGAACTACTTTGCAGCTGATTTAGTTGTTATGGTTTCTTAGATTAAGCGCATCAAACATTTCACAATGCAGCTGACAGGGGAATACTGGGGTTTTCTGCATTTCGATTACGATTCCGCATGCAAATACGCATATATCAAAATAGAAATTATTTTTTCCAATTTTATTATTAAGAAGCACAAGATTTTAGTACGAAAAGACGAAAGATCCAAACTATACTAAGAAAAAGTTATTTGTGACCAAACAATTCACAGTGAACTAGGCCGATGGAGAAAATTTCGATTCGAATCGAAATGTAGAATAGGGGTGACTACTTCCCCTGCTCTTATTAAAAAAGTGTTCGAAATTTTGTGACAACAAATTATTAATTTTAAAAAACTCAAACATTTTCGATTTTGGCAAAACGAAAAAATATTTTTCATGATTTTGGTCTGAAAAAAAAGAAAACTGCCGAGTATCAAAGTATGATTAAGTCTTTGGATCATTACAAAGGATGCTTATAAATCTTTAAATAAAATATCCAAATTTTCTTCTATATTGTAATTGAATAAATTTTACTATTTTGAATAAATTTTAAAAAATTACAGAATTTAACTTTTACACGAATTTTTTACTAACGTGATCTAAACATTGTTTAACTATTGGAATTTTAACAAATAATAATAGCATATCCTAAAGATAATTTTATAAAAAATTTAAGAAAACGTATCCATAGAGTTTTAAATTTGCACTGATATATAAAGAATCATAACACATCAAATAAATATAGTGGTCATCAAAGGTAATTTTTCTTGTTGCACAGTGTAAAGGTCATATTTTTTTTTCGAGTTTTAACGCAAATATTTTAATACAAATATTTGGTACGAAACTTCGTCGTTCGTTCCAACTGTGTTTCTAGCATTATATATAGAAAAGTTTTCTTCCAACTATTAAACTGAAATTAACAGAAATAAATGCATATATGTACATATATTAGAGAGCTGCACGAACATACTTGAACTTGTTATATACTTGAGTTTTTTTTAAGAATGAAATCTTATTTGTAGTGCCTCTAAATAATAACTATTTTTCTCTATGAGCGTCAACTATATATTTGCTGTTAGTTAACAAAGTTTTTTAATTGAGATTTCTTGTTCTCTTGTCCTCTCCGCCGAAAAAATGCAAACTGATGATGAAAGTATGTATCAACTACGGCTGTATTCATTCTAGCAAAAGTAGTTGATCAGGAACAAACACAATTTACATTTGGTTTGGTTCTGTTGGATTTTTATTTATTTTTGATATATATGTATGTGCATGTAAACACAAATTACATATGGATGTTGATTTTGTTACAATAATAAAACATGCACAATATTTCAAAAAAAAATTTAAATGACAACCATGGTGAAATCACGTACCAGGTGATTGCAAGTGCAGAGAGTCACTCTCTTGCTTTTTTTTTATATACATATGTAGTTTAACACCTAAATAGTAGTACCTTTTTAGTAAATGTGTCAAACTTCATATAAATAAAGAAAAAAGTAAGAGAGTCGAAATGTCTGTCCGGAATTGCGGCCACCTGGTACGTAATTTCGCCATGATGACAACATATTCTGCTATTTATTTTTTAAGTAACAAAATATACACAAAACGTCGCACATCTTCACACACATACAAGCAGTACATTACTTCATTGCAAAAACAAAAACCTGTCACAGAAAAAAATTTATATTGGGCCAACAAGTATTGGTACCAGAACTTGTTGCAGTTTTTATTTGTAGTATTTTCTTTTTTACGTTCACTTTTTTAGGTATTTCTTTTATACCTAATTCATAAATGTTTATATTCGACAAACTACGGTTAAATTATCTTTCGTACTCTCGCATTACCAGCGAATGTAAGGGCATACTCTCTTTTACGTCAAATTTCGAAAGTTATTTAAAAACTTATTCGCTGCAGACCTCTAATTTACAATTATAAAAACAAAAGTACTTTCGATAGCAATCGAATTCAGTGAATATTAAAAACTATTTTTTATGGATCGCTGCACATTGAATGATAAATTTAAATTAATTTTTTGTTGTCTTAAAATTCTCGCAACGAAATTACTTTTGAGAACGTGTTTAAAATTAAAATTAAATATATTTTTTAGTTCGAAGTGCAGTTTAATTTTATGTTTTTTTTTTAATTTTTGCATTAATTTTGGCGAGTTGAACAAGTTTATTTAGTGCAGCTGCAGATTAGCATCCTTTTTTGTTGAAAAAATATATCTTACTTAATTTTTATTTTAATAAATTTAGTATTTCAACTCTAAAACAAGGTAGAAATGGCGTCACATCACATTCAAAAACTGATATTCTGCAAGATGCCCATCCACAAGGGGTAAAATATGTTTCATAAAGTTCTGCTTTTGATATTTTTTTCTCCTTTTACATATACTATGAATGTTTAAGTCCTTCTTAACACAAAGAAAATGCATCGGTGTTTTAAGAGGTAGCGCGCTGGTTAGGAAGTCCGAAGGTCTTAGGTGAGGATAGGTGAAATGGAAGTGGATCATTAAAAAGGGCCTAAAAGCTGCCACAGGGCATACACTTAAGCCAGTGATCGGCTATTGTGTGCTCATAAAAATAAAAATACAATTTAGGCGCAGAAGTTCACAGAAATCCGATAATGCGGACGAATTCCCACAAAATTTACCTTTTCATATCTCTTAAGTGAGCCACATCTGTTAAAACATCAAGCATAAAACATCGGGCTTTAGGCGGTGCAAAAGCTCGGCAGTAACACAGGGAATACATTATGGAGTCGATGTCCTGCAATGGTTTTTGTTTAACACCTATCCGATGCACGTGTGCTTGCAGATTTTACTGACCTGTCAGCATACTTATAGCCTGCTTAATTTATGTTCCCTCAGTTCTAGAATTTCCCTAGTCTTAACGGTCTTATCGTTCCAAAGTCTTCTATGAGCAGCTGCCACCCAAAGGCCTCCGGTTCCTCGAATTAACTTTCTGTTGTTTTCGAGTCCTAATTACTTAATTATTTAATAATATTTTCCTTGAATTGCAACATAATTACTCTTATCGACCTCTGCTCAGAGCGATTGCCCGGAGCTTTCCCTTAAGAACAGTGTTGTGATCTGAGAGAGAGAATTAGATGACGGTCTTCGCGTTTTCAATTAGAATGCTAAGTCTTGATCTTCTTCCCTTCTTAGAGCCTTTCGTATAACTTTATTTCCCTTTAAGCGTCTGCTCTAGTGTCCCGTTTAACTAGAAGCACAATGCAGTTAGCCTGGATCTTCACATAAGGTGTACGAACTCTTTCTTTGTTCATGAATGCAGCCAAGATATGCAATTTTTTAGAGCTGTTTGTAGAGCTGTTTTCGTTTAACTTTCTTTGTATAGGCATGTGCCTAAATCTTAACCTGTCATGTGGTATTCTTGCCATGTTCATGTCATACTCCATCTGTTCCATGGTTTTGATTAAGGCTAATGGTTTAAAAAGGCTAAGGAATCGCGTAGCTTAACAAATAAATATTAAGTCCCATACTCACAATTAATGTTGAAACTTTAAGGGATTGACAATTCGATCGATCGATTAAAATTTCGATTCGAATCGAATGCCGTAATTTGCCCCCTGTTGTTCATTCAATTTGTAATATCTACAATATTCGTTTGCGATCCCATAAAATATGTATATTATAGATATCTATGGGAAGGGAAGTCTACTAAGACATGTCCTTCTGTCCATCTGTCTGGCTGTCTGTTAAAATCAAGTTTCCGGAGCAACAGAAAGTCGGTCGGAAAGCGTTCTGGCATCAAATTATCAGAAATATTCCTAGGCAGAACGTTATTTGAAATTAGAAAAATATAAGCAAAATCTAAAATATTCCATTTTTTAGAACAACATTCGTGCATATATCCCTATATAATTTAGGAAATTGAGCCACGGCTGTTTGGCTATGCCAAAAAATGGGCCTATCATTACTAAAAAATAAAAAAACTTCTTACCAGTGGTAATTAGAATACATGGACTACACAGCCAGACGGAAAGATGTGCTTAAATCAGCCCAGGAAATGATTCTGAAACGATCGGTATGCTTAAGGGTGGGTCTCAGACCCTTGCTTTTGGGTATTACAAACATCTGCACAAACGCAAAATACCCCACTACCACGTATGTGATGTGGGTAAAATAACTTTTGCACAATATTCGCGATATAACTCACTCAAACCGCTCCCTTTCATCATAGTTTCCTTAACTATTTATTTTAATTGCTTTTTCAAACTCAATAATATAATATAAAGTCTTTTCGTCATCAATAACAATTATTTTTCTTTTTTTTATTAATAATCATACTGTTGGAAATTTATTTTTATTTTACGATAAAATGTTACTAAAATTAAATTCGTGCACTCCTTTAAGGCCACTTATTTTCCATAAAAAGCCTTCTTTACATTCGAGCAGAGTCAATTTTAATTGTCTTCAATATTTTTTTTTCTGTAGTTAATTTGATTTTCAAACGTAAGAGTATTCTGTAAAAGTTTACTTATGTATGTATAGTATGTGTGTTTATGTGGAAGTGCCATAATATCATCGTTAAACGTCAGGATACTATTAAGGTCATAATTTAATGACGAAAGCAAAATAAAAAAAAACAGCGTTTCCTTTAACTACCTGACGTCACCGTTTTTATTTAACAACTCAATCAACTTAAAAAACAAGAGCATGACTGAGGAGGAGAAATGAAAAAACAAACAAATTTTATTACCAATGTACATACAAGTGTACTTACATCCTAACATTCACACATACACAAATGGTTTTGCATACAAACAAGTAAAAATAGATTTGAAAAGGACACAAACCCCCCAGCAGCAAAGCTCTGTGTGCTGTGATAAAACTAATAAAAGTGCAAATGTACGAACGACAAAAAGGGTTTCGTAATGGAGGTAAATTTTCAATATTTAATTCTGGGAAAAATTTCATACATAACTTTATTAAATTTTTCAAACTTTAAACATTTTTGTACAGGGCTATCGAAAATATCCCTGAAACTATCGCTAATTAAATTCAACAAGATTTGCAAAACGTGGGTGGGATTTGTCATTTTTAGGGCAAAAACAAACTTTATCCCTATAAACATATTTTACTGTTACCACAGAGCTTGGCATGAAAACTTTGAAGCTGACAAGCTGTGCTAATTAAGCGTAACGAATTTTTTTTTCAACTTTAATGTCTTTGGTCACCCGTACTGTAATTTTCCGGCAAACATTTTCGTGGAATATTTTAATCTTTAAGCCACCCAGCTAAAATTTACAATCTTCTGTAATGAGTTAAAATCCAAAAACTCTTACTCATTAGCATTTTAATTCGTTATTTTAACATGGCAATGACATTGGATGCGGGTAGTTACCATGCTCGCATACAAAGAAGTAGTTAAATAAGTACTTACCATGCTAGCTTACAAAGAGGGAACTTACATAAGCCATTACTTTATTGTCATTAAAATCAAATTTTCTAAGTGACCCCAGTTACTCATTGTTGCATTTAAAGTTTTTTTTCTTGGATGTTTTGGTTAAAACTGGCTTAAAATATTAAGTTAAAATAAGCTAAGAAATTGTCAAACTAAAACTATCTGCCTAAATTTTAGATAAGAAATAACTCATTATCTAACAACTGCTAAGTAATACAGATGGTATGTAATAGTAGTTAAAAAGTAAAAATTAGTTATACCTAATCACTTTCAAGTTTTTGCTGGGCATGGACTGCAATTACTATACCAAAAACAATAAATTTTAAATTCTGTGAACATCTGATTCACGGTTGATCTTTCAGACCTAAAACCGCATTGGTATGGCTCAAGGATTTTGTTGACATTTGATTTTAGTCGTTCCCGCAATAATAAAGCCAACATTATTTATGAAAGAAAACTAATAGCATGGCACATACGTTCGTCCAGCCAAATAGCACGAATGAGTTGATTCATGAACTTTATCAACTCATCACCTCCAGACTTAAACAGCTCTGCTGGTAAACCGTCAGCACCTGCAACTTTATTATTACTTAAGAGGAATACATCCGTTTTAACCTCACTTTGGCTGGGTGGCGTATATTCAACACCATCTTGATTGAATTGATCCGAGGTATCCTCATTGCCGCTTTCTTCGGATACCAACAATTTAGATAAATGTTTTTTCCATATACTCAGAACACTTTCCTCATTTGTTACCAGGTTCCCTTGTTGATATTTTTAGAAGGAAATGCCTGTACTAAAGCCCTCAGTCTAATCTTTAATCTTTAGTAGAGTTTTCTCATCCTATACATCTCAATTTCCCCGCACTCTCGTGTTTCAATTTTTTTTCTCTTTCAGAAAAGGCGTTTCTGCTCTCTCCTTTTCTAAATATGCTGCACTTTTTTTCTTAGTAGCATTGCAACACTCCTCGTTGTACCAGGAGCTGTTAGATACAAAGTTCTGATACACAATTACATCTTGTGCAGCGTTCTTCATAGAGTGGGCGATGTTTTGCCATTGAGCATATACGTTATCAGGACAGGGAGTGCTCTCTTGGAGCAATTGAATGACTCAAGTGGTGTAAGCATTGGCAATACGTTGTGCGTGCAGCGTTTTTACGTCAAACTTTTTGCATGTGAGCGCTTGTACGTTCCTTGCAGTATTCAATCGCGTGTGTCCTTCAGCTACGACAAAGTAATGATCCGAGTCAAGGTTGGCCTGATCCGAGTCAATGTTAGCCTCTCAAATCGAGCATATGTACGTCCAACACACTTGTAGACTGTCTTCCGTCAACCACAACGTGATCTTTGCGGTTTTTGATGGTTTGATTGTGTGATGCCCAAGTTGTTTTATGGATATCTCGATGTTGGAATCTGGTACGGCTTACTACCATGTTACGTTCCGCGGCCAATGAAATGAGGCTCATATCATTGTTTTCTCATGGAGACTTAATTTTCAGAGTGATACTTAACAGACTTTCCCTACCTATTTTTGCATCAAAATCATCCAAATCAATTCTAACGTCAAGGCTGGGACAACGGTCATACACTTTATCCATGCGTTCATAAAACGTGTCTTTAATCTGTTTATCTTTTCTTAAGTCTGGGGATTGGCACACATTGATATTGAAAAAAATGTTCCTTGATACGAAAACCGGATAGATGGCTTTAAGCTTTGACAACAAAATACCCGCATCCAAATTCACCTTTAGAAATTTAGTGACACTGTGCCCATTCCTTCGCATTTTCTGGATGTCAGTTATATTAGACTTGTACTTATCTAGTGCATTTGCAAGTCAATGGATGCACCTGGTATGTATAAGGATCGTATATTCCATTAAATCCTCAAATTGTGGTCTTTTTTACGCTTGCGGGTGTCGTCAACAATAAGGGGATTTCGTTTTATTTCATCCTCTGGTATATTATTTTTAATGAGGGTGGATTACTAGCCAAACGCTCCAACCCATAATCAAAGTTCTTGGGATGAACTTCGGGTTTATTTTGTGGGATCCTTCCTTTGTGCTCATTAATTTAATTATCTTACTGAATGCAATCCAAAAGTCAGAATTCTTGAAAGTTGCATTTTTAAACCAACATCTGTTACAGTCTTCTCTTGGCGAATTAGTCAATATTAATGTTCTTTTGGTTATTATTAGGCTTTTAAGGTTTAATTGTCAAAACCGTTATAATGGAGTGACCCATATATAAGTTTTTGCTAAAACCCGCTATTTGCTTACACTGTCATTGGTGGTTTTCAGACAAGACTAATTTTTAATCCGCACAAATTTTGTTCTTTAGTTTTCACACAAGACTAATTATGCTGGCATAAAACTGTGCACGTATACAAAGCTTTGTGTGTGTTAGTATTTTCTTTGCTTATTTCACGTTCATTAGTGTGTATGTGTTAGTTTTGTTCTGCTTGTGCGGGGTTGAAGCTGGTTGAAAAAATTATGCCAACCAAAACCACTCTCTTCACCGAAAACGCCGCAAAACTGCGATTTTATGCCAGCATAATTAGTCTTGTGTGAAAACCCTCATTCGTTTTAGAATTAAATGCTGTTTCGTTTTTGCGATTTTCAATGCTTACATACATATTTTTAACGTCAATATTGATTATATATTATTGATTATATATCGTTAGCTTAAATTTAAAACCACGTAACTATATTTTTCAAAATTTTACAAGAGAAATAAAAATATTTTTAAACTTGTTCTTTTATTTCGGAATTTTGTGTGTAAAATTAAATAAAATAATTTTCATGCGCTTTTTACTTAAATTCAATCAATTATGTTAAAATATCGATTTGGGATTTTTTGTTAGATACGTGGTTTTATATTTCAGCTGACGATATTCTACATGTATATTAAAAACATTTAAATTATAAATTTCAATACAATAGAAATTTTTCCGTTTAACTAATGGAAAATTTGTGCTAATTTTGAGGCAAAATATTTTAAGGAAACCTTGAAAATTGGTTTTTGGTTTTTTGCAACCCAAGTAAAGTGTTTTTCTAAAGACTCATCTCCACATTTATTTGTAAAAAATTTTTAAATAATCAAAATGTAAACATATCTCTGGAATTTTTAACAAAGGAAAATCGAATATTTCCATTGTAACCAAATGTTTATTTACGCATTTAAAAAAAGCGTACAATTCCATTCTTAAAATAAACACACTTCCTATTTTTGATGAAAGAAATTTTGAACAAAAAAGGGGGGTTCAGTAGGAAGTGATAGATGTGATTTTTATTGCACTGAGTTCCCTTCATTCAGGGACTGTCTCTCTCCTGTCCTTGATTTTCTAAATCGTTTGAATCTTACTTATTAACGTAACTGGACTAGGATCAATTATTGAATATTGGACTTTGTATCAATTATTGAATAATCAACAACCTGATGTCATTTGATAGCAATTGAAATCAAAAATTCCTATAAGAATTTCCATTAGAAAAGCATTGCCAACTAGATCAATCGAATGAAATTTTTTACCATGGCATTTGATTTGAATTGACAGTAAAAAATTCGTTTAGAATTTTTATACCAAATGCATAGACAACTCGATTAACCGAGTAAAATTTTAATTACTAGTGAATGTCCTAATATGCTTTCGGATCGTGCCAAAGCAAAATTAATATCGCATCTGCCCACTCCAATCAGATTACCCTTTATTTTTTATTTTGATATTTTATTTTTGCTTTCAAAAAACAAATATTAAAAATTTTTCTCAATTTGAGGTCTTCTTTTAAAATCACGCAGCATCTTTCTTTCTTGACTTTTCTTAAATAAATATTATCTTCTCTTGAAAAATATTTTTTATCAGTTGCTTTTGTGTTAATCTGTAAGTGTCCGTATTCGTATCTCTTAGTAAATATATCGTTCATGTACACATACATATGTACATACATATGTACATATGTAAACCTTATACAAATATTTTTTTCTAAAAGTAAACTTTATTTCCTTAATCATAAATCAAACTTAACAAACATAAATTTTGTTGGCATGTGTTGAAAGTCGTAATAATACTACGTAATCACGTGTAAAGTACTTTAGTATGTTTTTAAATTCAACGCTGGGCAAATTTTCCAATTTACACAAATAAAGATTCTAACCTGGTTTGGCTGTTGTGAATGTTTAGCAGAAGATAACTAAAATATACTTTCTCTGACATACGATCCCTGCCTACAGTAAATTGGAAATCTACACGTGTCCTTTCTATGTGTCATACTAGCAACTACTGCTGTATATTATGCACAGAGAAAAACGTTATAGAAGTGGGGACCTAATTCTTGAGATTATTTACAATCCTCTCTGCTTTATATTAAATTTTTTTACGTTTGAACTCAGCGAAAAATATGTGTAAAAATCATCTTACCTTTGGTTGGTGAACTGGAATTCGGTGGAGACTCCTGGTCTACCATTGTCCGGTTTTTACATGATCATACCACTTGACCAATATCTTAGAACATATGTCAAGCGATTTGATCCCCCACGGCAGGACACTCACAGATAGGAAAAAGAAACTGTTTTCTCCCTTCCCCGTTTTCACAACTAAAAGGAGTCTGAGGCTACTGGCTCTTTCTTTGGGCTGAGTAAATAATTTAAAATTAACACTATTAAGACACACAAAGCTACTTGCGCAAGCAGATGAAACTATACTTGCCGTATTCCAGAGAATGATTCTTCCTTAAATATATGGGCCGATTTGTGTTAACGGAGGTTAACGGCACTAAATGAATCATGACGACATTGGCATAGTAAAACGCATAACAATAGAAAGATTGCGTTGGCTTGGTCATGTTATACGAATTCAAACAGATGCTCCGGCTATAAATGTTTTTGAACACAATCCCGAATGTATGCGAAAAAGAGGACGACCAAAGCTAGGTTGGAAAGATCAGGTCCAACAACATCTCGCTGATATGAATATCAAGACATGGAAATATGATATGAATATCGAGGCGCTTGGAGAACAGTCTTATCTTGACTTAAGGCCTAACCAGGCTGTGGAAAGCCAATCAAGAAGAAGAAGACGGACTCGTGATTCCAAAAATTGAATTCCCGGGATTTTTTTGGGTTTCCATAATTTGTCCGGATCCTAAAATTTGAATGTATTGTAAAACCAAAATAATTGGGATTGTCATGGTAACCGCTGGCTGTCAGAATTGGATTTGAAAATGGCTTAAAGATATCTTAGCATTATAATTTTTTTATTGTGTTTTATTTCTTAATTGGAATACCGATTTGCAATCGAGCTCCAAATGTGCATATAATTTGAAAATTCGTTCAACAGAAGATTTTATTGGTCACTTCTAAATCCGATTTCAACAGCTATCAGTTTCCAAATTAATTTTTAATTTTGTGCAAAAAAAGATTTTATTTTTCTGATTTATATTTTTTGGCAAGAATAATTGTCAGCTTTTGAAAACAAATTAAAATCTCCTTTTGCGTGCTTTCTTTTTTATTGAAAACTAAAAAAAAAAGTGCTGCCTGTAAAAGTGTTCACATTATGTTGATGTGATACGATTTTTCTCTGGCAAACTGTATATTTCCATTTCATGTTTTTTCAAAACGGGATTTTGGGAGTTGCTTTCCTATTTATGAACTCTGGTCGCTTAAGCCCTGTTTAAGGTGTAACACAGTCAGAATTTTTTTTCAGGAACTGGGGCACCAGAATCCCACTACCCTATCAGCAGTTACGATCATTGTATGAAGATCATCACCTTTTTTGCGAATATCATTCGGCAAGTGTAGTAGGTTACCGCAGCTTTATCAACGATATGATGTGCGATCAAAAATTTTTATCCGCAACTTACTTATCATCTCTGTCTCTCTCTTTTTTTAAAAAAGTACAGATTTCTACTGCACCCGTAATGGTGTCAGTGGTAAAGCACTACGGGCAGCTGTAGACATCATTCAATATATTTTTCCCATAAAGGATTCCGATGTTGGATTCTTTTTTAACATATTTAAAATAACGGTTAGCACTCAAACTTAAAACTTAATAATTATTATTAGTTATGCCAATGTCAGATTAAAATTTAATTTCTCAAATTAAAGTAAACATAAATTTCGATGGTTTATCTGAGGACAACAGTATCGCTCCTCTTCCAACGAGCTTGTGCGCCATGTTGTAAGATGTTTCGAGCGAGCAGATTTGGATGTGTTTATTTAAATACTTGTTCAAAAAATTAAGGATTTCACTTTTAATTAGTGGAACTTGGAGATCCTTGTTGAGGTGGCTGCTTTTAAATGTTCAGGCATCATCCTTGTTTTTAATAAGGGTTAGGGAACACGTATTTTTGCGTTAAGTAAAAGTTGCATCTTTGTAAATTCATCCTCGTGTCGGAAAATAGCTTAAGTAGTTATGTTCTTTGATCATGCACTGTTATGTACTTTTCTAAAAGCCTAAGAGACCCGCTTGGCAGTTCCATTCCATACTAAAGCTTGAAAAACATTTGTATGGTTTTGCTTATAGCCCCTATCAACTCTTGGGCTCATTTAATGGTACTATAATGTCATTCAAAACCAAGTTGGTTATAGGAAAATCAAGTGTTAGAATGGCAACAAAAATTTTATTTAGGCTTAATAAATCGGGATTGCTTAGTACAAGATACATATGTAAATAAACTTAAAAAATAAATTTTAACCGTTTTATAAAGATTTCAAATTTTTTTATGTTTAAAAAAACATTTAAACTTCTCTAAAAGCCTTTTCCAAGCTGTTCGCTTACACAACCCTAGATTCGATAAAAAATTTAACAGAGAAATTGGAAAATAGCTATAAAATATCTTAATTAATCATTTAGCTAAAAGAGGAAGTAAATGTAGCATGGAAAAACATTTCAAGCTAAAATCTTGTATTTTTGTAAATATCATATACATTTGTACATACAAAAAAACATAGGTATGTACATATGTATGTAACACATACAAAATTGTAAATAAGAAATTATAGAAAGGAATAAAATTAAATGTAACAAGAAAAACAAAAACATAAAAAATTACTCAGTTGTTGGGAAAAGCTACTAAAACGGCTGCGCTAAAAAGTTCAACAGAAAAACTTTGTGCTCAAAATCGTACAAACTACACAAATAGACACACAAAAGTCATACAGTGGGTCATAATAATTTATACAAAACAAAAATCTATTTACCCATAATTTATTTATTTTTAAATAAACTAGAATAAATTTTAATTAAATTATCATAGAGAGCAGGAAACAAACAAAAAATATTTAAAAACTTTGTTTACATTTAAAAGCGTCATTTTTAAAAACCATATTAAAATAAAACTGTAAGTGAGTTGTTTTATGGGCTGGTTTATTATTGAGCCTACCTCCTGTAATAGGCCTTTAGCCGATATTCAGGTTGACACCAAATGGTGCTGGAATATTTTTAATATAAAAGAAAAAAGTTGTACAGAATTTCCCAGCAGATGGCCTTTTTGTTAGGGTTTTTTGTAAGTACTCGTGTTGTGTACATGTAAAACCCGATTAGTCTTCGTCCCCTTATTACACTCTTGGCTAACTTTGTTGCCGACACATATTTTTTAGACATGTTGAAGCTTAAATATTTTTTAGACATGTTGAAGCTTAAAAAAAAAAATGTGATGTAAGGTAAGGTCTTGACTGGCTTTTATAATTTTTTTTACTTGTTTCACGTAATTTTTTTAAGGACAGGGCAATTAGTCCTGAATAAAATATTTTTATTTATATTAAAATATTGATAAATATAATGTAACAAAGTACCACAAAATGTAAATCTGGCTAAATAGCCCTACATTTTATAAATCAAGGGTCAAAAAAGTTTTACATATCTAAAAATATAATTCATACATATAATTACAAACATGTGAAAGTGGCTGAATAGTCCAATATTTCATATATTCATTAATTATACCCTTCACATAGTGATAAGGATATATATCAGAATGTCATTGCGTTTGCTTATTATCCATTTGCGACCCCATAAAGTACATATATTTTGGACCCTTAAAAATAGGGAAGTTGATATAGCCATGTTCGTCTGTCCGTAAAATAAAAAGATACGGAACAGTTATTGGAGTCAAACTGTTAGAAATATTCCGCAGACAATCGCTATTTAAAATCAGCAAAATCGGTTCACTATTGACCGAGATATAAGCGAAACTCCAAAATAACCCATTTTTTTTAGGACAAAATTCGTGCATATATCCCTATATATCTTAGTAAATATAGTCACTCTTACAAAACTTGAAACGGATACTCTTAAAGTAGGGACCTAAATAATGGAAACATTTTTTTCAGATAGGATCAATTTTTCCCTACAATTGCACAAATTTGGTAAAATATTTTATGCGCTATATCTCGTAAACTAGAACAGCTATCGACTAAGTATGTTCCACCAAAAATAATTGTACACATTTGTAATCACATAAAAATCAACAAGTTTTATTAACCTTTAAATATGAATAATGTTGAAAACTTTTAAAACTCTTGACATCAAACCTTCTTCATCTATTTCTATTATTCATACAAACGTTAAAATTTTGCAAAGTTTTCTATTGACTTTAAAACTCGCAAAAGGTATTTTTATTATATTATTTGCAGTACAAAATAGCTCGGCCGGGTATATTAAAGGACCAATGTGAAGGGCATATAAGATTCGGCACAGCCGAATATAGCGCTCTTACTTGTTTTTTCTTAATTTTCCAATTTTAAAAAACACAAAAAAGAACCTAAACTTTGATAAAAGTACATTTTGATCAAAAGTTAGCCAAAACCTTTAAAAAGGTCATTTAGCCTATACATATATACCGCTTCAAGCCTCAACTGTAGCCTGTAGCTGTCAAATGCAACTTTTAATTTTTTTTAAATTTCTATTGGCTTAGAAGTTACAAAAACACCTAAAAAGTAGCAAAACATAGTTTTAACTCTTTTTTGTCCCTAAAGGACACATTTCAAAAAAGTACCTACAACGATTGTAATTTGTAATTTCGTTTCTATCTTTATGGGTACAGAAGCTACAAAAATTACCTAGATGCAACCAAAAATCCAAAATCCAAACCTTTTTTTACTTCTTAGGGCCCGAAATTTTAAAAAAACTACCAAAACGTATTCATATTCTTTCGGGACCTATCGAAAATATTTCAAATTATTTTTCTATCCCTATTAGCTTTAAATTTCAAATTGCCGTCTATTTTTTTTTTTTTGACCCATATTTACCCCTGTAGGATCAGAGTTACCTAAAATCCCTCAAAAGTCAAAATATCGAGTCTCAATCCTTACGCGTTTGGCCTTTTCGATGGTGAGTCAATGAGCCAGTCAGTCAGTAACTAGATTCTTTTTATACCCACACCACATGCGAGGTGAGGGTTTTATGAATTTGTGCAAATGTATTTAAAGCACAAGTATGCCGTTCAACTCAGAACTAAACGTTCGTCCTTATGACTGGGTATCCATGTACTTTTATAATCAAAGTACAGGTCGCAGTTTTAAAGATATTCTGATAAAATTTGGCACAAATACGTTTTTCCGCATGAGAAAAGGGCTTATTTTTTGTGATAAAAATCGATAAATTTTTGTCATAGTCCCAATACAAATGTCCTTCCGGAAAAAAAGTTTTAAGATGTAATTGCAAAATATAAATTATTGAGAAATCATTAACATTTTTTACTATTAAGCGAAAAACAATTTTGTACCTTTTTTTAAAAACGATAGTATATTAACTAAAGATTACAAAAATACACAAGTTGTTGGTCACACTGTTCAACTTAGTCAGTGATGGAGAGCCTAAAATAATAACTAAATGACGACGCATTACAAAAGTTTCTTAACATAAGTTGATGCTCAAGCAAATTTAGTCGATTAAACGCTACGTTTGAATACGGTTGATTTTTTGAATTTTTTGCCGGAACCGAAAGTAAAATTTAAGCAAAAGAGAACTTAAGTGTAGATTTTGTAATACCAAAAGAAATCGAAAAAGAAAAACAAAACCCGCTAAAAGATTTTATAGATTTTTTTTGCGAAAAAAAATAAGAAATAAAAAAGAATAGATAAAATAAATTTTCGTAGTAAATCGAAATAATATAATTAAGCAAAAATAAATTAAAATAAAAAAAATAAATTAAAATAAAAAAAAATAAATTAAAAAAAATAAACAAAAATCGATATAAAACCATAACGTACTCCCACCCCTTGCAATTACCGTCACAGAAAAAAATACATATTAACCGAAAATTATATAAAAACGCTAAACCACCGCTTGTTACTAAAACAACAGATTAAAAGTTTAACCAAAAAGCCATCTTTTGTATATCTTAGTAGAGGAATTATTAAAAAGGATATTTTCATAAACAAAACTCCCAAAAAAGTACTTCCTTAAAGATTATGACAATGGTAGAGGGTATGACTACAATAGATTTGGGCACAAGTCCCATGCAAGAAACAACCAGAGATATTGGCGATGTTATACCAGATGAACTTATGGAAACGCCAGAGGAAAGGTTAGTAGTAGTAAATTGCAACTCAGGAGTAACTTAATATGTAAAGGCCCTAACCCTTACTTTCGTATGAAGCTAGATTTTTGCTTATTTCAATAAAAAGTCTGCTGCTTATATATCACAATTAGCCGAAAAAATATCGTTTAAAAAAAATACGACTTAGGACCTTTCTATATTAAGGTAACAATATGTAGGTTATAGCTTTTTAGAGGTTTCCTTTCATTATAATTGCAGAAGCCCACCACTTTATTATTTGTTATTGATTTTTCTAGTCTGAAATTAAAAAACTCACGTGTTTGTCTTTTACTTTTTATACCTTCATGGTCTTAAAATGTAGGGAAACCTTGTACTGAATTAACGCCAGCAAATTGATTTGGAAAAATATTCAATTAAAGCAAACAAAATAAAACATAAAGAAATATTCAACCTTATAAGCATATAAACATTAAAGGTCCTTTAACAACCAACGGTGACGTCACTAAAACATTTTCAAAAATTCTTAATTGGCATCACTTTTGTTGATGTTTGTGACGTCCTTATTCTATTTCTAAAAATATAATTTTTAATGTAATTTATTTTTAGTCATTGATTATTTTAATGTTTGATCTAAATTAGAAAGACGGTCTGTCACTACTTTAATAAACTTATTGTTATAAATTGATTTTTGATAGTTTTAGAAATTAAAATAATGTTTTACGACATCATATAAAGAAATTCAAATTTTCTATTTACAAAATTGTTTTAAATCACATTAGGCATTTCCTCTTCCTTTGGTTAATCGAGTCAAAATTTATAAAAGAATAATTATGAAAAATTTTTAGCTTCTATAATATTGCACATATGTATGTATGTATGTATGCATGTTAGAGACCTGCATCAAGTCCTATTTCAAGCTAATTCAAGACCCGGATGATTTTCTAATTCTTGTGCTGTTGTGCGATTAAACTGTTTAACTGCTGTAATGTAGAGTAGCAGGCAAATCAATATAAAATTCATTACATTACATATGTACATACATTGAAAATTAACCCCCGTTTTTAAAGCTATCATACCAGGAACATCCCGTCAACAGTGAAGTTTCAAGATGAATTGAAATTGAAATGTGTGATCATGATGAATTGATGTGCCGATCTTATTAACTTAAGTTTGCTTAAGTGTAAATATTTTTTTCATTTAAGTTAAGTAAACAAAAGAGTTGGTGAACAATACATCACAGCACTTATTGTTGTGTGTGCACACGTAAGGTATATGAAATGAATTGAAAATTCAAGATGATGCCTTATTTAGTATCGTCTTGAGCTGGCCTCTATGGCATTTATATCGCCGTAAGCTGGTACGAGCGTGGCCAAAAATAGTTTAAGTCGATGTGGGAAATTATATTTATTTTTTTAATTTTCTTATAAAGAATACTTCTATTAGCTCATGTGAGAAATATTATCTAAAAGTCTGGCGTTGTTTCTGAATTATTGTTGCTTAAAATTAAGGTTTGCATACAATATTGTATATTTAGGAAAAACCTCTAAAATCTTACATGTATTCGTTGCAGTAAAAAATTAAATCTAGTTTGGTGCCGTCAAATGATATATTATACCCTTCACATAGTGATAACGGTACATATCAGTTTGTAATTTCTACAATATTCACTAACGACCCCATAAAGTATGTATATTCTGGATCCTTATAGATATATAACCATGTTCGTCTGTGTGTCAGTTTAAATCAAGTTTCCGAAGCTAAATTTAGTCGCACAGAAAGCGTTTTGATTTTAAATATTTAGACAATTGCTGTTGACAGAAGGAGGCCTTGAAGGCATCAATTCCTGTAGGGCTTGTTGTGCGCTCCTCGCAAGGAAAGAAAGAATCTCGGAAGAAAGTTCACAGAAATTCGGTGATGGCGACGAATTCTCTTAACACCTTCCAATCCACAACTCTCAAGTAAGCCACATCAGACTAGAAACATGGGAATCTGGTCTGGAAATGCTCCATCGTTTTAATGTCCCCCTGCATGCCCTGCACTCTCCACCCTCCGCAACTCCCACACAATGGAGGTGTGCTTGTAAGTGCAACTAAATGGTCACACCCGTCACAATAAAACTGCCCCACTCCTACTGCCCATACAATATTCAAATTTTTGTTGAGTATATCTGCAATTATAACAAATTTTCAATTCACTGACTCATGTTTCGTTTTTGAAATTTTCAATTTATTTGATATACTGGGGTCAATCAATTTTTCTTTTATGTTAGAGGCAAGCTATTCATTAAAGTAAAGAGTAGAAATAATTTGAAGATTAAATTTATATACAGAATAAATCAAAACATAACACTAACAATTCTGCATCGTTAACCCCAAAATTGTATCTTTTGAGTTATGACTTTGTTTCAGCAAATGAGCTATATGTAAACAGATTTGATCATCTATAGGAATATCAACATGGTAATTTGTTTAAAAATTAAAATATTTATACATTGTTTTTTATTATTGCAAATTTAGTCTAAAATTTTTTGAAGTAAACTTTTTAGCACCAAAAGATTTTATCTTCACACATTAGTGTCCGTAAATGTTTTAATATAATAAGCAAACAATTATTTTTTTAGTAACAAATTGTCGATTTTCCACTTTATCTCTGATCAATCCAATTGGTATCAAAAAATTAGCAATAAAAAACTAAAAATGGTAATAACTTTTTATGTGAATAAAATAATAATAACTTTTTTTGTGAATAAAATAAATAAATTGTTTACATATTAAAATTTTATTTGTTACAGGTTTTTTTCATGTTTTTTATTTATAAAATAATTCCATTGATGTACACGCTTAAGTTTATTCCGTTATATAAGCAGAGCAATTATATGCAAATAATTTTAATAATAGTTTTTAAATGGCAAATATAAGCTAAATCTAATATTTATAATTTTTAAACCAACATTTGCTAACTAGAACGAGAACGGAAAAACATGGGCAGTTCACAACATGTTGTAAGGTTATAGCAGTATACATATGTTCAGTCGCAGATCCAGTTTTTCCATTTGGGGGTGACCAACTTTTTGGGTTTTTATATAAAACAAAATAATAGTAAGAAAAAAAAGCAAATTTTTTTATGAACTTTAAATTTTTTTACGGTACCATTTAGGAAATTATGGTTTAAGGATCTGGATTGATAAAACTTTGTGAGAACAAAAAAACATTATTTTGTGTAATCTGTGATTACCACTTGATGCAAGTTTTTCTTATACTAAATTTAGGTAAATTTCAATATCTGGACGGATATGTATCACTGCTCCTTAATTAAGCCTTTCTTCACTTTTTGTTGATCTTATCCACGTTTTTCATCTTAGGAAGGTAGAAAATGACTTCTAACTTGTTGCATTACTAACTTGGGTATTAATATAACCGAATCACAACTCAATAAAGCATTTATCACAATTTCAGTGCTTTATGTACAATTTTTCCATTTCGAATTGCTCTGTTATATTTCTGCATCTAGTTTTGTACAGGATGTCTGGTGGCAAATCTATAGTTTTAAAAGCAGTTATTTCAAAAAGTAAAAAACGGTACGGATTTGCCAATCACGGTATCACAGTGGTCGAGTGAGCATTGCGCTTTCGATGTGAAAACATTATTAAAGAGTAATGATACAAAGTAGAGTACTCGGCGAATACATGATGGACCGAGTGCAAATTAAATTCGTTCGGGGGTGCAGAAATCCCACGCAACTGCTTTGGCTATGAATGTTCCGGGGCCAAGGCCCCGTCGATCTTCAAAACATTAAAATGGTTGAAAGCAGTTTACGTGAAAATCCGTTACTTTCAATACGGAAAAGAGCAGCCCTACTGGCACTTCCAAGAGCGATTATTCATGAAATTTAAAAAAAATCCTAAATTACATCCTTTAAAATTTCAAATCATTTAAAAACTGAAAGAAAGTAAGTTTATTTAAAGCAAAAATGTTTGCGTTTTCGCACTGTAAGTCCCATTTTTGTAGCGACGAGGCTCATTCTCGCTAAAGCGGCTACGTTAACAAGCAAAACTTCCGTTACTGGGCTCCAAGAGCTGGCAACCCTCGATTGGAAACTTAAAAAACCATTGTATTGCCCCAGGGTAACTGTTTGGTGTGCCTCATTTACGCATAAGATTATTGGACCATTTTTTTTCGAAAATGCCAACGATGAAAATTATCGAGGCATGATTAAGAAATTCTTTTTGCCAAACCTGCTAGCTTATCCATCGTACTCTTTACACACGTCGCTACAACAGGATGGGCCGACTGCAACCATAGCCAGAGCTTCGATGAAATTGCTTCGGGAAAATTTCACCCAAAAACTGATCAGTCGCTTTGGGGACATCCCATTAATACCGAGGTCGTCCGATCTAACTCCCATGGATTTTTTTATGGGGCTAATTTAAAGAAAGGGTTTATAGTAACAATCCCCAAACTTTTGTAGCTTAAAAGCGAAATATATGTCGAGAAATCAGCTCAATCGAACCAAGTTTACTGTAGCGTTTGGCGCAAAACACAAGGCCCCGTTTTGAACAGTGTGTTTAACTCGACGAAAGATATCTGGACAACATACTCTTTCAAAAATAAAATCCGCATTTCCATTCTATCGTTCAATGCTCTTAATAAAACTTTGTGCCAGCTATTGCGTTTTTTATTTAAGTTTGAAAATATAAATCTGTCACCAGACACCCTGTATTAAGCAAAGTACATACTTTCATCTGTTAATGGAGATTATATATTTTCTACAAGCAAAGTAGGGATGCGAATTGAATTTGAGACGTCTTTCGAGAAACTTGTTTTTAAATCTTCTAAAATAAATTCAATTTAAGAAATATGGTCATGAAGAATTAATTTAGTAAATTTGCTTTTTTACCTTTAATGTATTTAAAATTTTTTAAATGAAATACACTTTTTTGTTGAATTTTTGTTTTAATAAACCGCTAAAAGCTGGTTTATAAATTGTGTGCTTCATTTAAAATACACCCCCCCCCCCCCCCCCCCCCCCAAAGCTTGAGCTGCATCATGGCCTTGTTTTAGATCAATAGCTCTAAATGTGATGCCTCTGATCCTATTATCTAAAGAAAATGCAAAGAAGTATTTTTTATCCAATTACTTGACTTCCGACCCCAATATGGCCTTTAGTCGCAAAGTACCAGAATATACTTTAAATTCTTTTTTTCCTCTAGGGCCTTATATTTTAACCAAGTACACAAAAAACGTTCATATTTGATTTAAAGTTAAAAAAAGTACCAAATATAATTTTACCCCTAAGGGTCCAAAACTCTCAAAAAGTACCAAAAATGTATTCGCATATTTTTTTTTAAACCTATTTAACGCAATTTAAATTATTGATTAGAAGTTTCTTCAAATACCTAAAAGTACCAAAACATTATATTTATCCTTTTTATCCCTTAGAGTCCTTGGTTTTCCAAAAGTACCTAAAACCTCTTCTTTTTTTTTAATGTGATGTTTAACAAATTTTTTCTATCATGTTGTATTTTATGATTCTTCCTTTTTAGACACCTTTTTATAACCTTCAGGTTCGAATTTTTAAAAGTCCCATCACAGTGGATCTCTATATCGAAATAGATATCCTCAGTTAAAATTTCAAGTCTTAAGCTTTACGCGTTTGTGTTGTATGATTTTGAATTATTCAATAAAGTAACTATTTTAAAAATAAAAGTTAAAACAACAAAATTTGTTTTATAAACCTTTAATAAAGGGCAAAAAATGTTTAAATCGCAGAGATAAAATATAAGATTCTTAAATGTTTTACATTTTAAGTGATGGGTATATAGGAAGCATCGTAATCTACACACATGGTTTATAAAATCAAAAATGTATGGAGATAAATAAGATAAAGCATTTCTATTTTTATTTATTTTTTCTTGTTTAATATCACATTAATTATAAAAAGAATTAAAGCAAATATTAAAAAAAAGTTTGTGTTTTTAACATTTTTATGCGCATTGCGTTAGTTTTTATCTGACATCTACTACGACTGATATCGCATTCATTTCAAAATCGCCCAAATGTTTTATTCTACTTAATATGACGTGTCTTTTGAAAAAGTGTTAATATTTAAATATTTACTTTTTTTTACATTTAATATTGTGATTCATTTATTTATTTGGCTGTTATTGATTTTATCTAATTTGCAATTTTAGCGGTTAATATATTTATACAATTTGAAAGGCTTGTTTTTACTTTCTTAGAAACATATATTTTTTTAATAAATTTTAATGTTAATTGCTAATAATGAACTGTTGTTACCGGTTTTTTTAATGTTGTTAATTGACGTATAATTTTTCATTAATATTTTTTAACTTAATATAGGTACAACGATACGTTAGACTCATATTTAATTTCACTTGTTAAGATTAAAACTATTGCTGGTGGAGTCGTCTATTGTTGCAATTAATCAAACTAATAATTACAATGACTGAATATGGAACGTTTTTTAATTGCTGTGATAAAAGGAATGTATAACATAAATTTTAAGCTTTTACTTACATACATACCTATGTATGTATGTACTTACCCTGTCGGACTTCAATTCAATTAGCTTTAAATTAACTTTAAGCCAACTATTTCGCAACTTGTTGTGACTTGTTAACATACCTAAAGCTTAAATTATATGTGACATAACCGTAATGCCATGGCCATAACAATTGAAAATGCAATTGGTTTCCAATTGGATTCAATTGGATTTCAGTAGGATTTTCAATAGGTACGGCTATGGCGTTACGGTTATGTCACGTATAATTTAACCTTTAGGTTGGGTAAGGCTATGTTAGGTTAGGTAAAGTTAGGTTAGGTGAGGTGAGGTAATATTGAAAGGAGGAGAATGATAAATCTTGAGGAAATTCGCCCGCATTACCAAATTTCTATAAACTTCTCCCCAGAACTATTTTGCCTTTGCTAAAAGTACACAATATGCCGATTACTGGCTTAGGTGTATGTTCCGGGAGACTTGAGATCTCCTCCTTTAAATCTTACCTCCCCAAGCCTAACCTAACTTAAGCTATATTAATAAAAACAAAAAGAAAAATTATCAAACTTTTATTGTTACAGTGTACATTGTACATCCAGTCTACTGGCTTTCGTACAAATAAATATTAGAGGCCAGCTCAAGACGTTACTAAATAAGGCATCATCTTAAATTTTCAATTCAGTTCATGTACATTACGTGTGCACACACAACAGTAAGTGCTGTGCTGTATTGTTTGCCATCTCTTTTGTTTACTTAACTTATCTTAAATGAAAAAAATATTTACACTTAAGCACACTTAAGTTAACAACAACGGCACATCAATTCATCATGATCATACATTTCAATTTCAATTCATTTTGAAACTTTACTGTTGACGGAATGTTCCTGGTATGATAGCTTTAAAAACGGGGGTTAATTTTTAATGTATGTACATATGTAATGTAATGAATTTCATATTGATTTGCCTGCTTGTATATATGTTTGCTAATGTATCTTTTTAACATTGTGTGTAATACACACAGTTTTGTTGTTGTTGACCACACATCATCACAGTAATTTTTTAATGGACCATACATTATGACAGTATATAAGTTGCATCAAGAACAGTGCATGACACCACTCTTTATTCTTAACTACACTACATTGCATTACGCAAACTGTATCAGCTACACTACATTACAGCAGTTAAACAGTTTAATCGCACAACAGCACAAGAATTAGAAAATCATCCGGGTCTTGAATTAGCTTAAAATACGACTTAATGCAGGCCTCTAATAAATATATTAAGCTTTCCAACTAAATTAGTTTTGCTACAAATAAAAAGGTGGTTGTAAAAACCAAACATTTTAATATGCGAGAATTTTGACTTTCATTACCAAACCTATTTTATCTGTGTAGGATTTATGTAAATAATAAAAACTGCTATAAAAAGAAGGTGAATTGCAAGTGTTAAGATTAATTCAATCTGACAAAAACATTGAAAACATTATCTATGTTTTTTAGGATGATTAAAAAGGATTAAAAAGATAATCGTAGCGATTAAACGAAGCAGCAACTAATAAGCTGAAGGTAAAAAGGGATGACATTGCTTCCACATACTTGTGATTAAACAAAAAAAAATATTATTTAGGGGCCAATTTGTGGCAGTGCGCACTTATCTTGTAATTAAATAGTACTTTCCCGCATCAATTGTGTATGAATTTTACAGATACTAAATTTCATTTCGATATCTTCGTCGTAACTAGAGTTATAAATTTTTACCAACTATAATTATAGAAAGTCACACTGTGCAATGGCCCAAAACATATCGCTTACTGTCCGCAATTATAGTTTAAATTTTGAAAAAATTGATTAATTTTAATTAAATTTTCTTTAAATGTCAAAAAATCTCTAAATCTCAAAAATACTTGGGGCATATGCATAAAAATTTTTGAAATATTGATGAAAATTTCGTTTAAAAATCCTATTTTAAATTTAAAAATCGTTTATGCGTAAGTATGTCCCTAAATGAATTAGATTGCATTCAAGGGTTAATATGAATTTTTTAAGTATTAAAAGTCTTTTCTATGTTTGTTTCCATTACAAAATTACAATTCTCGTAAACTTTTTGATGTGTAGCAGCGGAGTACATAATATTCGTTTTGCAAATTAAAATAAATCTTAATAAATTATTTTACTTAATTAACTACAGGGTGGCTGATGAAAGCTGTTAGAAAACATAACTTTTTGATAAGATGTTGCACATGTGTCACCGAAGATGGAGGCCGTATTAATTACCGCATAATATTAATGTAATTCATGAAATTTTGAAAATAGTGTGGCTTTCATCAGCCACCCTGTAGTTGATGCAAAGAAAATATTTAAAGTTAAAATATTAGTAGTAAATCAATCAGCAACCAAATAAATGAGTAAGTTTGGTTTGAACTCTATTTAACCCTTCAATATTGGAAACTAAATAAAAAATTTATTATTAAACATTTATTTATTGTGTTTTTTGTTTTAATTTTAATTACATTCAAGCAGTCTTAAACATTTTAAATATAATATTGACTTTTTAATTATTTAATTTATAAATATTTTTTTTTGCAGATACGAACGTCTCTTGCATCGTGCTCAAGTTGAGGATTTGAATGAAGTATCAGGTATTGGATGTATTTATCAAAGTGGTGTCGATCGTTTGGGCAGACCTGTAATTGTATTTTGTGGTAAATGGTTTCCAGCCCATAATATTGATTTGGAAAAAGTAAGTTTAATTTAATTTTCTTTTCAGTTACAAATATTAATATTGAGAAAATTTCATTATTAACAGGCCTTATTATATTTAATTAAATTATTGGATCCCATCGTAAAAGGAGACTATGTCATTGCTTACTTCCATACCTTAACCAACAGCAATAATTATCCATCATTACATTGGTTACGAGAAGTTTACAGTGTATTGCCTTACAAGTAAGTGTTAAATAATTTTTATTCAAAATCCAGCATGAATAGAAAAAAACTTTGTCTTTAAAACATAACTCTTGATTTACAATTACTTTTTGTAGAACATTTGATTTGAATATATGTTATAGTTTCCGAGATATAACTTATCGAAAATTTCATAAAAATTGTTAATTTGTATGAGAGCTACCCTTCTTCCCCCCCCCCCCCCCCTCGAAGTCGCATAGACCCGTCAGTGGTATCAAAGAAATATTTGCGAAAAAATGTATAACAGATCCCTGTTAGTTTTTTCTCCCAAACGTATTCCTAGAGTATGCTTACCCCCTATTTCCATCACCTAAGGGGGTTGCCATACAAAATTTACAAAAATGATGTAAAGACGCCCATAACTTGTACAGAGTCGGCCTTAGAGAGGGTTGCCATACAAAATTTAAAAAAAAATTAAAAATCTACTACAGCTTCTCCAGGGTCGCCCCTAGAGGAATAAAATGTATTACAAACCCTCATAAGTTTTTCATCACAAATATATTTCTAAAGCATACTTGCCCCC
This sequence comes from Melanophora roralis, assembly GCA_963583895.1. Classification (NCBI taxonomy): domain Eukaryota; kingdom Metazoa; phylum Arthropoda; class Insecta; order Diptera; family Rhinophoridae; genus Melanophora; species Melanophora roralis. The sequence continues at coordinate 72,326,353 of OY757191.1, forward strand.
TATCTCCACGTCTTAAGAGGGTTGCCATACAAAATTTGAAAAAATAGGGTAAAAACCGCTACAACTTCCCGTAGTCGCCCCTAAACGAATAAAATGTATTACAGACACCCATTAGTTTTGCCTCCCAAACGTATTCCTAGAATATATTTACCTCCTATCTCCACGCCCTAAGGGGGTTGCCATACAAAATTTAAAAAAAATGAGGTAAACGCCCTTTCTACTTCCCCGGAGTCGCCCCTAGATATATAAAATGTATAACAGACCACCATTAATTTTCCCTCCCAAACATATTCCTAGAACATACTTACCCCCTATCACCTTTGCCCAAGGGAGTTTCCATACAAAATTTAAAAAAAAATCGAGTAAAAGTCCACACAAAATTTAAAGAAAATTAGGGTAAGCCCTCCCGCAGCTGCCGTAATCACCCTAAGAGGGTTAAAATATGACACCGACCTCTATTTAAAAATTAGAAACATTTCATAAATAAAAAAAAAGATAAAAATAAAAAAAAGTTTGGGATTGCGAAAGGTCAATGTGAAGGGTATATAAGATTCGGCACAGCCGAATATAGCGCTCTTACTAGCTTTCTGAAAGGTTACGTTTATTTATTGCAAAAGAATCAGTTGATCCTTTTCATTAAAACATCATTGCGATGCTAAAAGTTAAGGCGTCAAATCATTTAAAAAAATATTATAATTTAATTTTATTTAAAATTTTAAATTACTCAATAGCTACCCCTTAAATTTATATTTTTAAAAAATCATTATAAAGCAATAATTAAAATATAATAGCAATTTTGTAAATTTCCTTTTTTTCCTTGCAGATACAAAAAGAATCTTAAAGCCTTTTATATTGTACATCCAACATTCTGGACTAAGGTATGATGAAATATATCTTTTGAAATAAATAATCATTGAAATTTATGTTAATTTTTGTTTTATTACATTTGCTAGATGATGACTTGGTGGTTTACCACCTTCATGGCACCGGCCATTAAAGCCAAAGTTCACTCATTGCCAGGTGTGGAGCATTTATATTCAGCAATTTCAAAAGATCAATTAGAAATTCCAGCATATATAACCGAATACGATATGACCACAAATGGACTGCATTATTTTACACCACAACCTCAGTTGACACCATCATAGACTACAATTATTAGGCCAGAGGCTGTATAAAAATATGCATCGGCGCGGAAACTTAAAACCGAAAGTCAATCATTCAGTTTAACCAAGCTAGAAAGTAGAAAATAGAATTAAAAAAAAATTAATACTAACAAATTTAACAAAGTAATAACCCATCAATATTAAAAGCTTAAGCGAATAAGAAGAAAAACCTAATTTAAAAGCAAATGTACTTAAAAGAATTGTAAAAAAACAGCGATAACGAAAAAAAAAGAAACTTCAAATCATGTACCTTTTAAAAAAAATAAAAAATTTAACTGAAAACTCCAAATTATATTGTTAAAAATAATATAAATTATATTTAATAAAAATAATAATAAAAAAGCAAATGTAGTTAAAAAATAATATGTAAAACAAAAATCCAAACAACTAATGCAAAAATGTTTTAAAATTGTTGTAGATCTAATATAAAAAGAAATGTTGTTAAAGTTTTAAGGCTTAATTTTTATTTAGTTTAAGGCAAATATTAAATATGTGACATTAAAAATCCATTATCTTACACTAATTCCCAACTCCAAAAAAAAAAAAAAAGCATTTAAAAAAATTTCTTAATTCATAAACAAAACATTTAACAAAAACTTAATTTTAAATAACGTCAAAAATTTTTTTTATTACTTTTAAGTAAAAACCAAATTCATATTTGTACCCAGAAACCATGTAATTAATTGTGTTTAAAAATTTAATTTAATATCTTAATTGTGTTTGAATGATCTAAAATCGATTGTGTTTTCAATAAGTTTAAGAAAAAAGAAAATATATCAAAAACGTTATTAAGAGGTGCTAAAATATGGATTTTTCTTAAATTTTTCTTAATGTTAAACTTAAAATTATTGTTACTTAAGCACACACATTAATATTTTTAAAAAAATTTGCACTTTTTTCTGTTTTATGTAAAACATTAGGCTTAAATCTTTTTTAAATCTTAACATATATTAATTCATAACCTAAAAGAAAAAAAATGTATTAACGATAATTCTTTTAATTCTATTGATTGCAATTCATTTTTAGAAAAGAAAACTTTTTAAACCTTAAAAATCCTAAAAATTTAAGAAAATTGTTATCATTTTAAACTATTGTAAACTTAACATCCATTTGAGAGTATTTATTTATAACTTATTTATCTAACAAAAAATAAAAAAAAACATTAATACACAAAACTAATTCCATATAATCTAAAATAATAAAAACGCTTATAATTAAACTAAAATAAAATGTTAATAAAAAATTTAAAATAAAACATCTTAATTAAAAATGTACCTTTAAATGTGGTTAAGCACGCTGAACATAAACAAAGTAACTGAAAAAACATTTCACTCAAGAAAATATTTGTTAAGGAAGTTTAAGGTCTGTGAATTTCGTAATTGAAAATTTATTAGGAAATTCCTTCAATATAGCAATCGCCCCTTTATCTTATTTAAACAAAACCAAGAAAAAGCGTTATATTCGGCTGTGCCGAATCTTATATACCCTTCAAATTAGCCTTTCGAAACCCAGAACTTTTATTTTATTTTCCCCATTTCTTTTTTATTTATAAAATATTTCTAAGTTTTAAAAAAGGGGTCGAGTCATACTTTAGCCCTTTTAGGGTGACTACGGGGAAATTGTAGGGGTTTTACCCTAATTTTTTCCAACCTTGTATGGCAACCGCCTTAGGAGGTACACATAAGGGGTAAGTATGTTCTAGGAAAAGGTTTCGGAGAGGAATTTAATGGGGGTCGGTCGTAAAATTTATTTCTCTAAGGCCGACTCTGGGGAAGTTATTGGCGTTTTTACATCATTTTTTTTTTATTTTGTTTTGCAACCCCCTCAGGTGATGGAGATAGGGGGTAGGTATGTTTTAGGAATATATTTGGAAGGGAAAACTTTTGGGGGTCTGTGATGTATTTTATTCCTAAAAAGGCGACTCCAGGAAAATTGTAAGAGTTTTTACCCTAACTTTTTTTTATTTGGTATGGCAGCCCTGTCAGGGCCTGGAGATAGGGGGTAAGTACGTTCCACAAAAATGTTTGGGGAAAAAACTATTTGGTGTCGGTATTACCTTTGACCTTGGTAGAAGCACCCTGGAAGCTGTGGGAGCGACTAAAAAAAAACAATTAAACTTTGTATAGCAATTCTGTTAGGGGACGGAGATATGTTATAAGTGCGTTACAGAAAAATGTTCGTGGGAAAAACTTAATGGGAGGTTTTAAATTGCACCCGTGTAGGGGCAACTCCGAGGCGGTAAATATAATAATAAAATTACTTGGTTGCAGGTTTGAGGTCGATAGCTCTTAACAGTTTACAAGATCTAGGGTATAAAAAATTTCATAAAAAGGGTTTGCTTGTACGGGGGCTACTGCTTCCCCTGGAGTATTTTTTTCAATAAATATTGCACTGGAATTACTCTGTAGCAGGTTTAAAGTCGATAACTATAACAGTTTCCTAGATGTAGCGCATAAAAAATTTCGTAAAACGTATGCAACTGTATGGGAGCTACCACTTCCCCTGCTTCTATTCCAAAAAAAAAATCCCAGTTTATAGGGATATATGCGTGGATTTTGTCCTAGAAAAACTGATCAATTGCAGTATTTTTTTTTTCTTTATCTTGGTCAGTCTTAAACCGATCTTGCCGATTTTAAAATTTCTATTATATCAGGGATATTTTTGTTAGTTTGACACAAATACCTGGTCCGTAGTACTTTACTTGACTCCGCGAACCTGATTTTAACAGCAGCGCAGACGGACATGGTTAAATGGATATTCCCTCATTACTATGTGAAGGTTATCAAAACCAAAATTGAAAGTACTTGCAGGTATAAGAATACAATTGGTTGAGCTAAAAAATTGTCTGGCATTTAACCCCTTCTCATTTGTCGTTAAAGTTTTAGTTGTAGTTTCTTAAAATACATTAAAACAAATAAAAACTTGCTGAAAAAATAGTAACAACTTTATAAACTTAGTAGCACTGCACCTATGGCGAAACTAATGTTTCTATTTTTTTAAGATATGAAAAAATTCAGTAAAAAAGTGCAACAAAGAAAAAAATTAACATCCCAGAATTACGATTACTGGAGATAGGGGGTAAGTATGTTTCAGCAAAGGTGTTTGGGAGAAAAAATTAACTGTGGCCGGTTTTACATTTGATCTTTAAAGGTGTACCCTGAAAGATGTTGGAGCGATTTAAAAAAATTTTTAAAAATTAAACTTTGTTTGGCAGGCTAAAATGTTTGTGGGGAAAAATTAATGGGAGCCCCGATTAAATGGATACAGTTTGTTATTGCATTATTTCATCATGCATCATTGTTGTCTGTAAAATTTTTGGCCTCTTCCAAAGGAAATAAAATTAAAAATGCACCCTTTTTACTTAAGTACTATAAACATTTAATAACAAATTTAATAAAGGACGAACAATAAAACACATGTCCTTAATGCACTAATTAAAGCCTGATAGACAAAAACTACAAAAATTAACAAAACTTCTAAAATCTAAAATGTGTTTTAAAAAAATCATTTTAAATAAAATCAATTGCAATTTTACTTTTTGCAACTCAGGGATTAAATTCTGAACAACAGCAGCATACTTGATATATAATTTTTTAATAGTTTAATCTATAAGATTACTGATTCTTAAAGTAAGCTAAAAAAGAAGAAGAACAACCAAATTATTTTTAATAGAAAATATAGTTAAACACATATGTAGATAGAAGTAAATTACAATTATTTGCTACAAATTCCCTCCTACTATACATGCTTACATATTTAGAATGTTCTCAGAAATATGACATTTTTATTAATAAATTTTTTGCAAAATCTTAGTTATTTAATTTATAAGAAACAAAGCTATTTTATATATGAAAACTTGAACTGCTTTAAGTACTACCAAAGTAACCAAATGTAATTATTTTAACAAGTGTTTTTTTAAAAGTTAAATTTAGAAAAACAATGAAAAATATACATATAAAAATGTAGTGTAGGCTGTCAAAAAATATTTCAATTAATTGTTTCCCCTTTCTGTATAAAAGATTATTAAATATATCAATTAGTTAATTAAGGTTTAAATAAAAAATCCTACTAAAAAATAAACTATCAAACATATATAAATCTTTAACAAATAAAAAACATAAGAAAATATATAAAAATTAAATTAAATTAAATTAAAAAAAACAGTTTTCTTTCATTTTTGTTGACAGTTCGGTTATACTACCAGCCATTTATACAATTCGCCCTCTTATTCGTTATTTAACTCCCAATTATTTTATAGAGTGAAACTTTTATAGAACCCATAATCTATTATATAAAGAAGGGTTGTATGTACATACGTATGTATGTATGTATGTATGTATGTATGTATGTATGTATGTATGTATGTATGTATGTATGTATGTATGTATGTATGTATGTATGTATGTATGTATGTATGTATGTATGTATGTATGTATGTATGTATGTATGTATGTATGTATGTATGTATGTATGTATGTATGTATGTATGTATGTATGTATGTATGTATGTATGTATGCATGTATGTATGTATGCATGTATGTATGTATGTATGTATGTATGTATGTATGTATGTATGTATGTATGTATGTATGTATGAACATATGAATGCTTGTTTTTTTTAGCTGGCCACATCAGTGGATCGATTTTTTTGAAATTTTTACAGAGATTTCCTTCAAGTCGGGAAGGAACAAAATAGGCTACTTTTTTTGGAAATTATTGCTGCCACGCCCACACTTCGCCCATTTGTGTGGGAAGGTCAGGTTATGAATTTACTAACAAAATCAATCATAGCAACACTGATCAAACGCATAGAGCTAAATACATAAAATTTTTAACACGCGTTAAGCTTTCCATGTTTGTTTAAAAACAGATGAATTTTTTTTTTAAGTTCAGCCCGTAAAGGGATAAAAAAGAGCAAAAAGGGAAAAATCAGTAACCTAATATCTTCTGAAGTATATAAGATAGAAACGAAATTTAAAAGTTTTGCGTTTTTCTTACGAAATAAACATACAGATATCTTTGTTTTTTTTTTTTAATTTTGGACCGAAAGGGGGAAAAAAGGGTTAAAATTATAGTTTAGTACTTTTTGTTACTTTTAAACTAATAAAGATAGAAACATTTTTCTATCGATCTTAATAAAATATGATTACGTTTGTTGTACTTTTTTAAAATTTGAACCCAATGGGGAAAAAAGGGTTAAAAATATACACTCTAAACCACTTTTGTTGAAAATTACGTCAATAATAGTAGGCAACACTTTACAGACTATTTTCGACTTAAAATTAGACATGTAAATTTTTTGAACTTTTTGTTGATTTTTAAACAAAATATGTTTAAATTTTGTACACATATTGTGTCTAATTTTTTCTTCCCCTTTGACTTAATTTTCAACCATTTTTTTAGTTAAAAATCCATATAATAAATAGTTTAATTTTATTTATTTAAACTAAAAAAACTTAAATTATAAAAATTTCTTTAAGTTATAAGCATTTGTCCAAAATATTGAATCAATTTCGCGTATCAAGGTATTGATGGTCCTTAAATTGTTTATATGGAGCTTTTTGTCTCTCATTTGCGAGTTGATATGTAATTCTCCTCTATTAATGTTTCTAGAAATATAAAAAGTTATGAAATTAAAGAAACTTTCGCTATTAAAAAAGCCTTTAAAAAAATTACCAACTATGGATATCCATGGAGTTACGATTTCTATTTGATTTTTACCTCATCAAGCGTGGTACCAAACTGTTAATTAAAAAAAACACATACACATATTTAGAGCTTGAGCTTTTAAAACTATGTTTAAAGACATTTTTCAATTATCTTAAAGACAAGGGTATCTTTCTCTTTAAAAAATTTGCAAATCGCCTTTATTATACATTTTTCTTCAGAATTTTGCTAAAGGCCAAAGAAAGTTTTTATTATTATTTTTAATTTATTAACGTCAAGCTCCATTAGTTTGTAGAAGTGTCAGGTTTTTTAAAATCATTGGCCATTGGTTTAGAATGTCTTTGACAGTTGGAGGTTGTTGCGAGTTGTTAAAAAATTTCTCTGAACTAAAAAACAATCCGCCATGTACATTTTAACAGTTTCTGCTTTACTAGCCAATTTCACTTATAATATTAACTTTATTTTTTAATTTATGTAATAAATGTTACCGACTACATACAAACAAGTAATTATTATTAATAATTATGATATCCTTACACACAAGATATTAATTTTTTAATTCTGTAGAAAATCACGTGTTCTTTTATTAAATCGTGTATACTTTAGTGCTTCTTCTTTCTTAATTGTTTATTCCATACATTTTAATAGTGTTTTTAGACAGATATGTTTAATATTTAACATTTTGATGTTTATAGACACATATTGCTAGCTTTTAAGCATATATTGTTGAACAATAAACACTTTTAGAGGAAAAATATAACTTTTGTTTAAAATTACATAATTTTTGTTTTTTAATTTCTAATAATATAAAAATCGACCCAATTTAAGGCAACAAGACTTTTTTCAACAATTAATTAGGTCATATATGATCGTAAATTTTTGAAAATGTTTTAGAGTGTAGGTATATTTTGATTTTTTAGGCGTTTTTTGTAACTTTTAAACCAATAGAGAAAGGAACATTACTTATATTGCGTGCGACAGGTCTAAAAAATATGAGTTTGTTTTTGGGCCCTTTTTTAATTATTGGATCCTAAGAGGAAAAAAAGGTGAAAATTATATTTTGGTACTTTTTGTAAGTTTAAAACCAATGAAGATAGAAACATAATTTAAATTGCATTCGTCAGGTTACCAAAATATGTTAATATGTTTAAAAGGCTAGAATTATATATTGGTACTTTTTCGAAGTTCGTAAAAGAATTTTTGCTAACTAAAGTTTTTTGAATATCTCAAAAAATATAAATCTGGTAAATTTCCCTTTTTTTATATGTTAATTAAATAATAAATAGTAGGGCTGACTTATAATTTGTTGCAACTTATGTGGGGCAACCAGTAAATTAAAAAATATATAATTGCTTTTGTTTACATATTTTGATAATTTAACTATGATTGGGGTAGCGAAGCACACCGGGGCTTAGCTAGTAATTTATAAGACGATAACTACCCTGAAGAAAACCTGGGGGCAAGTGTAACCATGTCAACACTTTTGCGGACTATTATGGTGCCTTTTTGGCGACATTGTCAACAATTCTTCGTCTACAATTTTATATAAGGCTTTGATAGTAAAGAAAAGAAAACAGCCAGCAGCTTATTACACATAAGAAAAACTTTGTGGCGAAAGGAAAATATTTGTAGCTTTGTAGTTTATTTATTTCAGGAGACATTTACTTGGCCGCATTTAAAAAAAGGACTTAGCAAAACCATTTTCAATAGACTTGACCCCTATACTAGAAAACTTATGTGTGCAAATTTTATTTTAAAATTCGACCTGTAAAGAATACATGGAAACCGATGGGCATGCTCAAGTACAAAAATTAAATAAACTAACACGAACCTGGACCAATCTCCGTATATGGAACTTCTTTACTAAAGTTTTAAAAAACTATGGTATAAGAAAATTTCATTGCAAAATTTCGATCATATTAGGTTTCAAGTCGACAGTTTTTGAAATATTAACTTAAAAAAAAAAGCAAAGCATTTTCTGTAATAAATATTTAATGGAAAAACGGACTTTGTCTAAATGCTTTTACTTTTTGAAAATAATAATAAAATTAAATTTATTTTAAAAATATATTAAACAATTTTATTTACTAACTTAAGCATTATTAGGTGGTATTTAAACAAAAATGTATAAAACAAAAACATTTAAACAAATAAATATCTTAAACTTTATGTACAAAAAATGTGCGAAATTGAAATCGCTTAATTAATGATTAGATTAACCTCGTCAGCATTTTCAATGTATTTGTGTTTGTAATTGTCAAACATTTCATTTAAACTATCGATAACTTTTTGATGAATTTTATCAACATATTCTGGACTTGGTTTGGCCATTTGTTCAACATCAATAGGAGAGCCCACTAAGTAAAAAAAATTAGACATAAAATTTTTTTTTAAATAATTAAAGTTTAAAATTGCTTACCAACTTGTACAATATGTTTTCTTTGCGGAATAAAACCAAACGAATACTGAAAGAAACCACGACCCAATACAATCAAAGGTGAAACGCCGGTTACTTTTTTAACAAAAGATTGCACCTTTCTTAGCAATGATTCAGGAGGATTGGCTACTTGATCGAATATATCAACTTCACCAAATGAGAAAGTGGGCACTATGGGACAACTGTGTAAGAATGGATTTTTTTTTTATATGTTTACTTCTTCTTCTATTCGAAATTACCTACCCTGTTCTAATAGCAATTTTCACAAACCCTTTTCGATTTTTTAAGGTTATTATATAACGTCCAGGATGAGAGTCTAGTGATTCTTGTGCTCCGCCTACTAAAACCGCTACAGCATTTGATGTAAATCCATCTTGGTTGTCTTTATGTTTGGGGTCATTGGATTTTGTTAGGTAATAGGTCAACGATTCTTTAGAACATGATACCAGACCCCATAAACGAAATACTTCACGGATAAATGGCACATAGAAATGCATATCAAGCGTAGCAATTTTAGGTCGTATACCAGGAAACAGTTCTAACCATTTCACAATATTGTTGCCCATATTAATGGAAATACCAGTGCTGCATTGAAATAAAAGAAATACGTATTTAAAATAGAATATCATTAAGATTTTTGTTTTAAAGCTAAGATAGCAAAATGTTAAGCTATATTTACACTACCTAAGTTGTCATCTGAGTTTCACAACTGAGACTTATTTTTATAGTGTAATAACATGTCTATTTTCATTTGTTAATATTTTTGTCTAAGCTCAGTTAAAAATAGAACGTTTTCTATTTTCAAATTATTTAACGTCTGAGTCAAGGCTCATTCAACCAGGTTATATTAAGAACCCAGCTGATTAAAATCAATTTGACATTTATACGAAATAAAAATTAATTTTATATGGAATTTTTAATTTTTCTGACATTCTACCGTTCAAACACAAAAAGGAAATGCAGAGGGCGAATTTTTTCAATTCGCCTTGAGTTTACCTTGTTGAATGTGCCTTGGTCTGAGTTTTAAATTTAAGTTTTTAAAAGTTACCGGATTAAATGCTTGTTTTTATATTGCCATACACTTTGTACCAGTTTAACAATTTTTAGAATTAGCGGACTTATTATAATTTCTCGGATGTAATGTAATACTAAAAATAAAAATTTCAAATTGTTTTTTGACATTCATAAAAATTTATACTTATTTTTTTGACACTCAACTCAGATGAGAACTTAGGTAGTGTAAATATAGCTTTAAAAAAAAAACTTTTTTAAAATTTTCTAATAAAAGGAAATTTTATAATGAACTTAAGACAAAATAAAATAGCAAAAATTTTTTACTTATCTTAACTAATCATAAGTTCTTTTGATTAAATAATTTTAAAAATCTTACAGTCAGTCAAGTTTGACTATAATATACCTAAAAGGGAATTTTTTTTTTCTACGTTAGTAATAAAGTTTATATAGCAGACAAGTCTTACAAACATCTGTTTCAATTCGTACGAAATTCGTACAGTTCTAGCAAATTTGATTTATAACAGATATCTGCAAAACGAAAAAACAAGTACCAAAATTGTAAGCGATCAAGTCCGATTATATTATATATACACTACGCCCCAAATTATTTTGTTATTGGCATCAGCATCGATAAAAAAATATATGGGTAATTCCGGCAGAAACTAGCACAAATCCTTATTTTTTCGGAAAAGATTTGAATTTTTCTTATACATACATATATGAACAACTGTAAAAAAAAAAAAACAATTAAGCTTTTACCTGACAAAAGTTATATATTCTGTATAGCGTTGCGTTAATTTTTTGCAGAAATTTCCCTTATGCAGGGTGAGATGATTTTCGGAAGAGGGACCCATAAACGAACTATTGTGAATTAAGACCTTTTATTATAAAAATCAGAACGACAGTTGATGGCAGAAGCATATCAAAATTTTTTTAAGAATAAGTAAGTAATAATTGTGACAGCGCTACCCCATATTCTTTGGCATAATACTAATAATAAGTAAAAGAAATAGTAAGTTCATATATACATATGCTTGCTGATTTCGGCATACGCCAATTTATATGTAGTATGTATGTATTAGAGACCTGCATCAAGTCCTATTCAAGCTAATTCAAGAACCGCATAATTTTCTAATTCTTGTGTTATTGTGCGGTTTAACGGTTTAAGTGCTGAAATGTAGAGTAGCTGACACAGTTTTTGTGCTGCAGTGTAGAGTAGTTAAGAATAAAGAGTGGTGTTAGGCACTGTGGTCGATAAAAAAAATTACTGTGCTTATGGTGTGGCAACAACAACAAAGACTTAAGAGTTATGTTGTTGTTATGTTAACAAATAATAATACACACAATGTTGAGTGGGTACATACACAAGCAAACATATACACAAGCAGGCAAATCAAAATAAAACTCATGCATAATTACATTACATTACATACATATGAACATTCAAAATCAACCCCCGTTTTTTATAACTATCACACCAGGAACATCCCGCCAACAGTAAAGTTTCGAGATGAATCTAAATGGAAGTGTGCGATCATGATGAATTGATGTGCCGTGGTTGTTTGCTTAAATGTGCTTAACTGTGAATATATTTTTCATTTAAGTTAAGTAAACAAAAGAGATGGCGAACAATACAACGCAGTACTTAATTTTGTGTGTCGTGTGCACATATGAAATGAATTGAAAATTCGAGATGATGCCTTATTTAGTGTCGTCTTGGGCTGGCCTCTAATACATATGCTTGCTGATTTTGGCATACGCCAATTTATATGTAGTATGTTTGTATGTATGTATGAATGTACATTTAAACATGCCCAGAAGGAAACCTGGGGACAAGTGCCTCCATGTCAACACTTGTGTCGACAATTATGGTACCTCTTTTGCGACTTTGTCAACAATACGTCTACAGTTTTATTTTTAGCATTACATACATACATACATACCTACGTCCAAGCATACTAAAAACTTTTTTCGTATTTGGTAACGCCCATCCATAAAACATGTTTAACAGCGTTGCCAGTTTTCATTTGATACTTATTTTGTATGGAGTTTGTTTGTTTGTTCAAAAAAACACTGAAGCAATCACAGTATTTTGCCTTTATCTAGGTCCGTGGTGAACCCATCTTAGTCATTTTAAATAGCGATCATCTCAGGAATATTTCTGATAGTTTGACACAAACACCTGGTTCGTAGCAATTAACTTGACTCCGAAAACTTGATTTTAACAGACGTACAGAGTGACAAACGGACATGGCTATATCGGCTTCCCTATCTATAAGGATCCAGAATATATATACTTTATGGGGTCGCAAATGGATAATAAAGAAATTACAAACAGAATGACAGACTGATATATGAAGGGTATAACCTCGCAAAACCTTTGCTTACAGGTTGGTTAGCAAGTATTATTGGAGATGAAGAAGCACTAGTTAACTTTTGGCCGAATAACTAGTTATTTTTGTTTAAGTTGTCCCGAAATTTACGACCCCTTTATACAAATGTGCTTAAAAATTTATTAAGTAACTAGTTCCCAATGATAAACTGAACAAATAAAATGAAAATTTAAGGTTTTTAAAACAAAATCATTCTATTAAGCATGTTTCAAAATCTTATATTTTCATATACATATGTATGCCTACAAATTTAATTATTACGCCCTTATTAAACAGCATTTTTTCTGCCATAACGACCTTATTACATGGTAACCTTTGAAGTAATGACAGCTCATTACTCAAATTTAAAAAAAATTTTGCAAGGAACAAGCTTTGCTTATGATTCTTGAGGTGTGTTGAGTTTAGAACATTTGTGTTAAGTTTAGTTGTTAATTTGAACGTTGATTTTTGTGTTTTTTTTTAAATTTTTAAACAACTTCTATTGACCAAAATGACAATATTTTTTTGTACAAAAATTCAAAAGGCCTGCCCTTCTTGCTATGTGAAATGTACATTTAACAGCGAATTGCAAGGGGAAATGTTAAAGGTTAAGTAAGAAGCATTTACTTAATACAACATTTACGTTAAAGTAATTAAGCTTTAGTTGTGCATAAGTGTTATGGTAATTAAACTCAACTTTAATTAGAATTGATCAGTAAATTAAAATAGTACCAAAAGTATGTATGTATGCATGTACATAATTTCGAAACTCTAGACATAAGACATATGTATGTATGTATATAAGTAGCACGTTTATGTAAAAATACGAAAAAAAAAATCACATAAGATACTTAATAAGCTTGATGACAATTAAGTACTGTGAAAAGTTCGATATCATTTAGTGGACTTCCAGAAAGTTTTCAGATTTCTTTTAGGTAAGTTTATTAAACAAATGTAAAGTTGGTGATACATTTGACCCCTTAAGGGGCTACTTTTGTGGGAAAAAATTAATAGTAAATAGTCATTTATTTGGCTCTGAGGGCCCATAATGAAAAAGTTTTCCTTAAAAAGTGGGAATAGAAGGAGGGTGTTTAAAGAAAATGTTAGGGGGAATAATGAATTCGGGTCTGTTATACATTCGACTCCTCTTTGGGAAAGTCCAAGGTATTTGATTTAATTCGTCTATTTTCTACACCACAATTGATTTCATTATAAGTATGCAAAATTTATATCGTTACTTTAACATAGAAACGCCTTAACTCGTATTTTTTTTAAGTTCAGTTTTTCGTTTATTTTGATAAATGATCACTACCCTCCTTAACCTAACCTAACTCATATTTTTAACATTTTAGAAAGAATCACATACATAGATAGGGTGACCATTCGTACTGATTTCATCTGTACATGTACTGATTTTTGGTTTCGTGTACTGATTAAAAATCTGTGTACTGAAATGTACTGATATTTGAGAAAAGGTACTGATTGTACTGATTTTTCAATATAATATTCTATTTGAATTTTTTTTTTTAAATTGTAAAGTCACCACCAAACTATATAGATAGCCCAACATACATATGTATGTGCATGAAGTGACCCAGCTGAAGTTTAAACGTTTATTTGACAAGATCGATTATTTCACGACCCTTTTAATCTCCCAGACGATTGCTATGCTTTTACGAGTATTTTGACGATATTTTATTATTTGACAAAATATTCTTCGTGTTTGAGTTTTTTTAATCATTGGATCATTAGCTTCAGGGTTTTTGTGAATTGTTGGGCTATAATCGCTTTTTGCGTTTTCTTGCATTAAAAAAGCTACTTTAAATTTTGTTAAGAGTTTCTTAATAAAAAAATTTGAGATATAAAAGTTTTTAATGCTGCTTTAAATTTAAGCAATACTATTCGAAAAAAAAATATATTGACTAAATAATATCCTTACAGTCAAATAAAGAAAAAAATTGTTTGCTTTGACGTTAAAATAAACAAACAACTCCTTTTTCTTCCGAAATACACCATGAAGAATAAATATTGCAGATTTATGTCAAAATAGTAAACGAACTCGTTTGTTACTGAATTAATATAAAACCATTTTATGTGTGGATTATGATGTTGTACATAACTTTAGTTGCGTTACTTAGCATCAACCAAGACTTTTCGGTTGTCACATTGTAAAACATTTGTTAAATTAAATTGGCAACAGTAAATCGTCAGTTGGCATCTGTAATATAATTTCGGCAGCCAGCAACCCAACTAAGCATGATTGCCATACATAAGCGAATGTTTAAACGGATTATAAAAAAAAACATAAAAAGAATTGGAGTGATTTTTTTATCGTTTGAGGCTTTTTAGATAAAAAATCTGACTGTTTTATTTAATAAATTTTTTTAAATTAAATTTTTTTAAGAATTCAATATATTTTTGTATTTTTTCTTACAAAGTCAACCTGCACTTTGGCTACAAGAACACAAGACAGAAGGATGGACATGCTTAAATCAAATAAGCACTAAACTATAAAAACCAAAAAAAAATCGTATAGAAAACAAGTAGGAGCGCTATATTCGACTATGCCGAAACTTATATACACTTCACATTGATCTTTTAATATACCCAGCGAGTTTTAAAGTCCATATAAAACTTTAAAAAATTTTAACGCTAGTATGGATAATAGAAATAGATGAGGAACGTTTGAGGTTGGCAGTTATAAAAGTTTTCGACAATATTGATATTTAAAGGTTAATAAAAGTTGTTAATTTTTATGGGATGTTCTAGTCTCCCTGCTCCTATCCAACGTTTTTTTTCCAAAATATATGAATTATTTGATTATTAATTTTTGTAGAATATTCGAAGTCGATAGCTGTAGTAGTTTTCCAGAAGTAGCGTATCGAAAATTTTATAAAAATCGTTAATTTGTATGGAAGCTACCCCTTCTTCACCCCCCACTCAAAAAATGTTTTCCTTAAAGTGTAGGCCTTGTTGTCCAATTACTTTTTGTAGAACATTTGATTTCGATATCTGTTATAGTGTCCGAGATATAGCGTATCGAGTATTTCATAAAAATTGTTAATTTGTATGGGAGCTACTCCTTTTTTTGACCCCACTCAAAAAAGTTTTTCTTTAAAGTGTAGGCCTGGTTGTATAATTAATTTTTGTGGTACATTTGATTTCGATATCTGTTATAGTTTCCGAGATATAGCGTATCGAGTATTTCATAAAAATTGTTAATTTGTATGGGAGCTACCCCTTTTTTTCCCCCACTCAAAAAATTTTTTTTCTTTATAGCGTAGGCCTTGTTGCCCAATTACTTTTTGTAGAACATTTGAAGTTGATAGCTGTAATAGTTTCCGAGATATAGCGCATAAAATATTTCATCAAATTTGTGCAATTGTAGGAAAAATACCACTTCTCCTGATCCTATCTAAAAAAAACTTTTTCATTACTGAGATCCCTAGTCTAAGAGAGTCTGTGCCAAGTTTTGTGGCAAGAGTGACTATATTTCCTGAGATATATAGGTATATATATATATCTCGGTCAATAGTAAACCGATTTTGCTGGTTTTAAATAGCGGTTGTCTCCAGGATATTTTTAATAGTTTGACACCAATAACTGGTCTGTATCTTTTTATTTGACTCCGGAAACTTGATTTCAACAGACGGACAGACGGGCAGATGGACAGACGGACATGGCTATATCAACTTCCCTATCTATAAGGATCCAGAATATATATACTTTATGGGGTCGCAAATGGATAATAAAGAAATTACAAACGGAATGACAAACTGATATATACCCTTATCACTATGTGAAGGGTATAAAAACGAAAAGTGTACGGATTTCGAACCAGAAATATATGGTCACCCTACTCATACAGCAAGCAAACGAATTTATATTAAGTTCTTGTGATGAATTTTTCTTATGTGGTAAGAATATTTGTGATACAATTTTAATTATCACAACTAAAACCGATTTCTTTTATACGTTTGAATTTGCAAGGGCCCTACAATGATGTTTGGTGAAGCAAAAAAAACTGTGAAAACAGAAGAATAGTACCGAAGCTTCAGTTCCGTTTAATCACAATTTGACAACCAATTTGATATATCTGAGACATTAGAAAAATGGAAATTAAAATTTAAAGGAATTTTCTAAATGTAGAAAAACTACGAAAGTAGCAAGAGAACGGCCCCAGACGCCCTAAACGAATATAGAGCAATTCCATATGAAAGCGATCACCTTTTGGACGACCCCTCTCCGATTTTAAAATAAATAGTCTCAATCGATTGCCCAGCAAAAAATAATGTACCTACATATTTTTTTTTTTTTTTATAGTGACTGGTTTAGTGGTGGTGTACACCACTGTCATGTGACAAAATTGAAGAATTCTTCATAAGGGACCTCATTGAAAGTTGTTTTAAAAAAAAACTACTAAAGCGATCGCAACGAGTGATAGCTCGTTGGAAAGGTATTAAATCAGGCTTTAATTGAAAAATAAAATTTTCCTAATTTTTCTTAGAAATTTACTTTTAAATTTTCCCATGAAAATTAAATTTTCCGATTTTCCACAGAAGCTCCTAAATTTTCCGGCTAATTTTTTTTTTTTTGGATTCCTCATAATTTTTGCTTTAAGAATCAGCAATAAAAAAATGGGCCCCGACTCCTTGTTTGGACAGGAGAAGAGCATTTAAGAGACCACCTTAATTGAAAAATAAAATTTTCCTAATTTTTCTTAGAAATTTACCTTTAAATTTTCCCATGAAAATTAAATTTTCCGATTTTCCACAGAAGCTCCTAAATTTTCCGGCTAATTTTTTTTTTTTTGGATTCCTCATAATTTTTGCTTTAAGAATCAGCAATAAAAAAATGGGCCCCGACTCCTTGTTTGGACAGGAGAAGAGCATTTAAGAGACCACCTTAATTGAAAAATAAAATTTTCCTAATTTTTCTTAGAAATTTACCTTTAAATTTTCCCATGCAAAATTAAATTTTCCGATTTTCCACAGAAGCTCCTAAATTTTCCGGCTAATTTTTTCTTTTTTTGGATTCCTCATAATTTTTGCTTTAAGAATCAGCAATAAAAAAATGAGCCCCGACTCCTTATTTGGACAGGAGAAGAGCATTTAAGAGACCACCTTGTTAAAAATACATTTTAAAAATTATTTTACAGTTAAAAAAACATTTATGAAGAAAAAATCTTTTTTATTTTGCTGCTTATACTTAATTACAATATTTATTAAAAATTTCAATTGTTTTGGCATCATTATAAAATTAAAGTAACTTTAAATTTAGCACGTCGGCAGACGAAGAGTACCGCTTTACATTAATTGACATATCAGAAATATTTGGTATGAAGCAATGAAACTTTTGCGTTCCAGTTATAGTTTTGACCTTATTATATCTGTTTTGAATTCGTCGCTCCATGGCATCGTGTTCTTTTTGAGTGCATAAAACTGTGTTAATGGCAATTTCCTTGCTTTGAATCCACGAAAACAAATGTTGTACATTTAAGATCTGGTCAGTATATGGCCTTTGCAAACTTGCCTTAGTCGCCATGCGTTTTAGGGTTCCCCCTAACGCATCGCATGGGCCCTTGCCGTGGGACGTCGCGAAAAAGTGCCACTCGACCTTGCAGTTTTGTTCTTCTTCAATTATGCAAAGATTGTAAAAATTTTTTTTATTCTTGTACTGAGAAGCCGCGCCGTCTGAGAAAAACGTTACTTTGTCGATTGCATCGAATTTTGATCTTAAGAACTCAAACAGTTTCATTTGAAATAAATAAACGGACACATAATTATGAGATAAACTCTCCCCGACAACAACAAGGCTTACGGTCTGTAGTTCGTTATCTTCGTTTTTGAAATAAATGCAAAAAGGATGCACCGTGCACTGGTCGTTTGCCCAGTGATAAGCCTGAATTTCATCCTGAACGAGAAAAGTGTAATTCTCGGCAAAGTCGCTTATCACAATGAATTCATTTTGGGCTAATTTCTCCTTACTTTCCTTTAGAAATTTCGATTGCATCTCGGATATGAAATGGTGCGCCTTCAGTTCATTCAACTTGAATCCGAATTCCTCGATGAATTCCGGAATCTGCTTTACCACGGTCTCAAGGGAACATCTGCCGCTGCTAATTATCCACTGTTTGAAATGCACCTCCTGAATTAACAGCTGTTCAAACTTTTCCGCCAAATATTGCTCTAGCTCGTCAATCTTCGGACAATTGTCGCATTTGGACAGATGACAATTTTCCGTGGGGTATGCGCACAACGACTTCGACAGGAGGTCCCTATATGTTTCAATTTCACCGTGAAATACTTTCAATTTCTTGCATGGAAAGAAAATTAATTTGATGTTTTGATGAAACATGCAAACGCAGACTGAATGCGTTCCGTGCCTGTCTAATGCCAGCACGCATTCTTTTGGTCGTAGGATGGCAAACTTAGAAAATCCCACTTTTTCTGCTGGGTATTTCTCATTGAACTGATGGTATGCTTCGGATAGATTACATAATAATAATCTGCGCTGCTTGTGTACTTTTTCTCCATCTTCACGTGTGATAACATAGTCACGTGTACCTGGGCAGGCGCGGCTGTTGTCATCATTGCAGTAAAAATCTTGAATCAATTTCACCGTTGCTTCGCTGAGGGTCCTTGAGCCAAATTTCTTGGTGGGAGTCGCCAATATGCCCTTCTGTCGAACTAATTCTTTGCTTCTTCTCGCGATGTAAAAAGATGTTTGAAACTGTTCAGAAATCTTGCGTATAGACCATGATTGAGGCAGCACAGATAAAATGAGATATTTCTCCGGAAAAGTGGTCGCTAAATTGAATTTTGTTTTCAACTGCTCAATCATTTGTTTGCCGTCATCAACGTCATCTGCTTGACTGCATTCGTTATCAAAGCCTTCATCAAATATTGTCGCCCAGGGACAAATTTCTTCAACCCATATTTTTTAGGCACTTTTTGATAAATTTTTTTAAAATATTATAAAAACAAAAAATAAAAAAATAATCATAAGAAATTATTGACAATATATGTAATTATTTTATAAAACTTAAAACACATGTCTAACATACATTTGCCTGGCTCCACATATGTGTAAAGTTGACTGTTCGAAATTTCGAACGCTGGCGCTTATCCTATAGTTAATTTTTTTTATGTGTTATCTTATACTTATTATTATTTCATATGTAATATACAAATTGCTAAGTTAATAAAAACTGCGTTTTCGGTAAATATATTTAAGGTAATAAATCGGTTGTTTACCTGCACACACAAGTCCATGCACATTTTTTTGTTTCTTGTTAGTACGGGAAATACCGTATAAAATAGTGATAAAGTAAAGGGATGATGAAGAGAAATATATTCGTAGAAATAAGAACAATTAGAGATATAAATAATATTAAAGGTAATTAGGAAAATCCTTATTAGGAAAATCCTAATTAGGAAACTCCTAATTACAAAATACTGTTGCCAGTGTAGATGACACCGCTGACCTAGAGTAGTTTCTGATACAAGGTATATAAGATCATAGATTTATAGATAAAGTTAAAGCGCCAATATAATAATATTGTTGGACCGGGAACTGATGTGGTGATGCGCCGGAAAATTTAGGAGCTTCTGTGGAAAATCGGAAAATTTAATTTTGCATGGGAAAATTTAAAGGTAAATTTCTAAGAAAAATTAGGAAAATTTTATTTTTCAATTAAGGTGGTCTCTTAAATGCTCTTCTCCTGTCCAAACAAGGAGTCGGGGCCCATTTTTTTATTGCTGATTCTTAAAGCAAAAATTATGAGGAATCCAAAAAAAAAAAAATTAGCCGGAAAATTTAGGAGCTTCTGTGGAAAATCGGAAAATTTAATTTTCATGGGAAAATTTAAAAGTAAATTTCTAAGAAAAATTAGGAAAATTTTATTTTTCAATTAAAGCCTGATTTAATACCTTTCCAACGAGCTATCACTCGTTGCGATCGCTTTAGTAGTTTTTTTTTAAAACAACTTTCAATGAGGTCCCTTATGAAGAATTCTTCAATTTTGTCACATGACAGTGGTGTACACCACCACTAAACCAGTCACTATAAAAAAAAAAAAAAATATGTAGGTACATTATTTTTTGCTGCGCAATCGATTGAGACTATTTATTTTAAAATCGGAGAGGGGTCGTCCAAAAATTTGCCAATTTTGATCGTTTTCATATGGAATTGCTCTATAGTGTCCGCAAAAAGAGAACGGCTGGCAACTCCGTACATTAATACATATAAAGTGAATACATAGGTATGAATGTATGTAAACACATATGAAATTAATATATGTATGTATGTATGCGACTTGATCTTTAACCGTTAAAAAAATAATCGAATAATTATCTAATTATCACCAAAAATAAACTATTCAGACTGCTTTAAAGTGTTAACAAAATATTACAAAAAGTTTCGCTTCATATCCATAACATTTAAAACTTTAGTAATTTTAAAATCTATACAAATTTATTTGAATACTTATGTACATATTGCAGTATGTATTTGTACATAAACTTACCCAATAATACCATGTGGAAAGCTAGCCAGTAAATAATTACGGTTCGGTGCCAATTCAGCCGTTTTTATCAATTCTACTGGGAAATAATCACGCAAATGATTTGACAAAAAGTTGTTGCGTAAAATCATCCAGCTGTAATTAATGAAAAACAAATAACAATAGCGACAATAAAATATATTTTTTTAATTCATAACAGTTTTAAATACATATCGCTCAAAAAACGTCATAACTCAAGAAATGCATTTTGGGAATTAACAAGGCAAAATTGTTGGTAGTGTTATGTTTTATTTGTTTCTACTTTTTGCATTTTGAAGAGAAAATGCCGCTCGTCTTTTCTAGTAAATATTAGCAAATTAAATTTCAGCCGCGCTTTTCTCTAAATTACAATTTTTGAATTAAGACGTTGTTTAAGCAAATCGGTGATATGTACTACATATACCCACCCATTGCCCCTAACTGCTGAGCATCGCTTTTTGTGATCAAAATATATGTAGGTCAAGTACAATAAAAAAACCGCTCGACCTAAATAATTTAAATACAGCTGCAAAGAAATAACGGGGAAATTTTTTCCAATATTTAATATTCATAATAGCATACGGCTCGCGTTGTTTGACTTACCAAAATAAATACTGCCAATGCCAAGGACACAAAAGGCAAAACCATAAAAATATAAACATACGCACCGGCGGCCAATGTTTGTATACGACGCCGGGGTGGCACATTAACCGGTGCCCATTCAATTTTTTTAATATTTTTGGAAATTTCTTTTATAAGTTTTTTATTAGTTTGTTTTAAATGCTCGACAGTTTCATGTACATCTTCAGTAATTTCTTTTGTTATTTTACTTAATTTTTTATTGGTTTCTTTTTTAATACTTTTCATTTTTTTATTTAATGTTTTAAATTTAATTTTTAATATATTTAATAAATAAAAAAAATAAATATGGTATTGAATTAATTAAACAACAATTACACACACACTAACACAAAGCTTATGCAAAAATTAAATTATAAAAATAAAATAAACAACGCCAGGTTCATCAGGCCGTCTGTTCTAGTACAAGTTCTATATACAACTAAAAATATATTACAATGAAAAAGTTCGTTTATTTTTCTTTCTAAAATCGATCTAAAGTTTTTTTACCGCTTAAATGAACTAATGCTTGTACTTTAGTTCAGTACACTTTGATTCGATTTAATTCTAACCTTATCACCGTCCCATAATCTTTTTATTTTATTTTATTTATTTTTTTTTACTAATTGTGAAATTTGCAAAAAAAATTAAACAAAAATATGTTTTTAAGAGATTTGTTGTGTTTTTTTTTTATAAAAATAGTTGTTTGTTTCCATCTAGCCATAATATTTACAAATGTGAGTAGTATTGAGACGTGTTTATTTGGCCTCTCTCGATTACAATACAATTGCAATATAATTTTGCTTTAGTAAATAGTTTTCGATTCACTGTCACTATCACTTTAATTATTCTACACTTGTGCTCAAAACAGTAGGAGTAATCATTGCAAAAATAATTAGTTTTTTTGTTTGACATGTTATTAGAAAACTAGGTTATGTTATGTAGTATAAGTAGGGTGACCATTTATTTCTGGTTCGGAATCAGTACATTTTTCGTTTCTTTTTAATAAAAAGTTTTTTTTTAGTTTTTATAGTCTAAGAACCACTTTCGGCTATGGCGATCGACTTAAAATGACTTGGTAAGTCGATTTAAGCATGTCCGTCCTTCAGTCTTTTGTTCTTGTATGCAAAGTGCAGGTTGACTTTGTAAGAAAAAATACAAAAAAAATATTTTGAATTTTTGAAAAAAAAAATTTTTTTAATTAATTAATTAAAACAGTTAGATTTTTTGTCCAAAAAGCCTCAAACGATAACAAAATCAGTCCGATTCTTTTTATGTTTTTTTAAAATCCATTTGTGTCCATGTGTCGCTTATGAATGGCAATCGTACTTTAGTTTGGTTGCTGGTGGCCGAAATTATATTACAGATGCCAACTGGCGACTAACTATTGTCAATTTTAGTTAACAAATGCTTTACAATGTGGCAAACCGAGAAGTCTTTGACCAAATAGGATTTGTTTGTTAATTTTAACGTCAAAGGAAACAATTTTTTTCTTTATTTAACTGTAAGGATATTTCGGGCTCTTCCTGATTGATTTTAGTTAAAATAAAAATTATTTAAAGAGAACCAGGTTTTTGAATAATATTGCTTGAATTGATAGCAGCATTAAAAACTTTTATATTTCAAATTTAGTTTTTTATTAGAAAAAATTAAACAAAATTTATAGTCGCCTTTTTAATGCTAGAAAACGCAAAAGGTGATTATAGCCCAACAATTTACAAAAAACCTGCAGCTAATTGTATGGCTGGTAAATAGCAGTCTTAGGGATCGTTCAAATGTTCAAACGACGATACCGGTTACAAAAAAGGGTTGCTGGAAAAAATGAATTAAAAAATGAAGTGCGATTGTTGCTTAATAACAATGGTCCAATGATCTCAAAAACATATAAACGAAGATCTTCTTGTTTAGGAAACGTCAAAATTACTCGTAAAAGCGTCATTTTCAAGAGCCAAACAGCAATCGTCTGGGAGATAAAAAAGAGTCGCGAAATAATCGCTCGTGTCAAATAAACGTTTAAACTTCAGCTGGGTCACTTCATTCATATATATACATATGTATGTTGGGTTAACTATTTAGTTTGGTGGTAAATTAACAATTTTTTTAAGAAAAAAATTTTAAATACAATATTCTATTGAAAAATCAGTACAGTCAGTACCTTTTCTCAAATATTAGTACAATTCAGTACACAGATTTTTAATTAGTAAACTTAACCAAATATCAGTACATGTACTGATGAAATCAGTACAAATGGTCACCCTAAGTATAAGTATATTAAATTAGCTATTAAAAGTATAAAATCAACCTGGGGTCACCAATAACCGTTTTCCTTAAGAAAATTTGCTAGTAAACTTTAACCAAAAGATTTTTGTGGCTAATTTTACTGCAAGTATGTACATATGGATGTATGTTTATAAGTAGGTAACGAAAATAAAAATTTAATGTTTTAACTGAAAAATCGTCAATAAGTATTAAAAATTGTGGTTAGCGTTAACTTTAGGTAAAAATTAAAAAAAAAATTACGTTATTAAATGCACAAACCACCCTACGGGGAAGTGGAATGGTCTAAGACTATTGACGTGAACGGTTCCTTAGGTTAGGGACTGGTTCCAAATCTTGCACTTTATATTTAGGGAACCTGTCAGTTTTACATTGCGTGATTATTGGAGGGGGCAATTGGTTCAAAACTAATACCTCCGAACGGGTTACAGGCCAATCCTATATAAGCAACTTTTAAATTTATTGTTTAAGATCCTGTTTAAGCTACTTTGTTTGTATTTCACGTATGTGTGTGTGTGTGTGTATATATATAAACAGATGTATGTTTTTGTATAAGGATCAGTATTTCCGTTTTTTTGCTTAATTTCCTTAACACCTTTTAACCAGTTACTTGATGTGTGCTTTTTGAACCGACCACGATCAATAACTTTTGTCCAATTCATCATTTGTACCTGTAACAGGGCGTGTGCCTCGACCAATTGACACACATTTCCCGCAGGGAAGCTTTTCGTTTTTGCTAAAATATTTTCAAAATTTTAATACATGTATATGTATGTGTATTTGTTAGGTACGATAATAGGTTCAAAGGTATAAAGTATAAAGTTCTCCCTCTCTATATCTTCTTAACTAATTAACTTATTTGAAATTTGTATATTATATATTGGTACCGTGAAATAACTCCCAAATGAAATAACTCCCAATGGAAAAAATGAAATAACTCCCAAATAAAATAACTCCCAACGAAAATGAAATAACTCCCAATCGAAAAAAATGAAATAACTCCCAACGGTAAAAATGAAATAACTCCCAATGTTTGGAAGTTATTTCATAAAAGTCACAAAAAAGTGAAATAACTCCCAAATGAAATAACTCCCAACAAAAATGAAATAACCCCCAATTACAAAAAATATAATTGTTTTATGAAATAAGTCCCAACGGAAATGAAATAACTCCCAACAATAATGAAATAACTCCCAACGAAAATGAAATAACTCCCAACGAAAACGAAATAACTCCCAATTAAAATATATATAATGCGAAATCCTTCTGTATCCATAAATAAGATGTTACTAACGTAAAATTATTTTCTAAACAAACAAACCAAATGACTGCCGGCCTCCGTCTGGACGCAGGATAAGTAAACTCTCGTGGATCAAACCGCAAGCTTCGTTACAGCTTTAGGACAAAAGCGTGGACTTTAAGCACCTTTTTGGTTAAATAATTTTTTTAATAAAAAGGAGTGATTTAGATAGCCGGCCTTCGGCCGGGCGCAAGGAAAAAAAACTCCAGTCCATTCGATCCGCCGGCTTCGCAGTAGCCTTCGGCCGGGCAATGGACTTTAAGCTCTACTGCTTTCCATATAAAGCTTCGCCAAATAAAACATGAATTTTATGACACTTTAGTTATGAAGCTGCAAATACTTCCGATGCACTACAGTTTAAAGTATATTCCCCGGCCGAAGGCTACTGCGAAGCCGGCGGATCGAATCTACTGGAGTTTTTTTCCTTGCGCTCGGCCGAAGGCCGGCTATATATGCCAGCTTCGTTACAGCTTTAGGACAGGCGCGTGGACTTTAGGCACCTTTTTGGTTAAATAATTTTTTTAATAAAAAGGAGTGATTTAGATAGCCGGCCTTCGGCCGGGCGCAAGGAAAAAAAACTCCAGTCCATTCGATCCGCCGGCTTCGCAGTAGCCTTCGGCCGGGCAATGGACTTTAAGCTCTACTGCTTTCTATATAAAGCTTCGCCAAACAAAACATGAATTTTATGACACTTTAGTTATAAAGCTGCAAATACTTCCGATGCACTACAGTTTAAAGTATATTCCCCGGCCGAAGGCTACTGCAAAGCCGGCGGATCGAATCCACTGAAGTTTTTTTTTTCTTGCGCCCGGCCGATGGCCGGCTATATACCCACGGTTTTAAAACCCCAAAACTTTTAAATAAATGTCACCTTTTATACTAGCGTGATTAAATTTTTTTAAATGCTCTGGTATAAATATACACTTGCTTTTAGTAAAATGAAATAACTCCCAATAAGAATGAAATAACTCCCAACAAAAATGCAATAGCTCCCAATAAAAATGAAATAACTCCCAATGATAGAAAATGAAATAACTCCCAACAAGAATGAAATAACTCCCAACACTTCGAAAAAATGAAATAACTCCCAACAAAATTTCATTATGAAATAACTCCCAATGAAAAATAATGAAATAACTCCCAACGCATTGGGAGTTATTTCATTATAAAATAACTCCCAATTTGTATGGAAAAAAATTGGGAGTTATTTCATTTTTTCATTGGGAGTTATTTCACGGTACCTTATATATTAACTGCCTTCTTTGAACCGTAGGGTGGCGCTGTTTGAATTATCGATTGTGCGGATTTGTCAGTCACGATGTTACAGTGGTCGAGTGAGCATAGCGCGTTTGCTGTGGAGACAATTTTTAAGAGTAATGATTCTTACCTAATTGCTCGTCGACAATTTTGTTCAAAGTTCGGTATTCGACGAATACGTAATTGACCGAGTGTAAATTTATTTCGTGCTTGGGTGCGGAAATTCTGCGCAACTGCTTAAGCTATGAATGTCTAACGGCCATCCAGTCGATCTTCAAGGGCTCCAGAAAACATTGAACTGGTTGACAGCACACGCAGAGAAAAAACATGATAGGTAAATGGTCATTACGGTCATAGTTTGTTTATAGCAGTCCCTTATAGTTCAAACCATTAAATATGGTAGTCAAAATAGCACTTGAAAACTTATTTTTTATCCTAATCTTGTAAGTATTCTTTTTAACACCATAATTGTACGTGTTTTATTTTATTTTTATAAAGGTTTTGCCAACCTACATAAATATATAAAACTAAAATAAAATTATTGAAATTTGATAATAATAACATTTTTATAAATAGCATAGTTGTACAAAATGGACTGTTTGTTATCATTATTACTTTTTTCAAAAAAGTACCAATTTTTGTAATGCAAAAAAATTTAATGTCAATACGACCAGCATATGTTTGTGCAGAATATACAATTTTTTTAAGACGCTTTCAAAAGCCGAAACGAGCGTCATTTCAAGTTTTAATTTTAGAAGTGCGGGTTGTGAATAACTTAAATGTGAGCAATTTTAAATTGATAATAATAGTTTAAAAAAAAAGCCATTATGACAATAGATTTTAATAAATTTTTTAACTACAACGCGTTTATTGAATCGGCTAATTAATGTTTTATTTCAATTGTGACGTACAAAACATACATAACTTGTTCTATTTTCAGCGAAGAAAATTTACCAAATTGCAGAAACCACTAACCTAAACATCTAACATATGATTTTATTCTAAGGTCGGACCTTTTTTTAATGGATATTGGGCGGTATATAAACACAGTGGATTTTGTGAATGTTTTTACATAAAAAAATATATCAAATTAACTTTTTTTTTTATTTATATAAATGTAAATATATGTACATAAACATGTGTAAATATGTATGTATTTATTAATTGCTAAACTATTTTCTAAATACTTGTGTATATTTATATATGTACGTAATTTTTAAGGAAAAATTAAATATAAAACTATTTTTTTCCTAATAAAAAAATAATAATAACCACAAAAATTTATTATTATTATTATTAGAAGCTTTTAAGGTCTTAGGAAACATATTAATATGTTAAAGGTTAGATTTTAAATAGCTCTCGCAAACATAAATATATGTTCGAGAAAAGATTTTAAATGGTCCATATGAACAAAAAAATATGTTCAATATGACCATTAACCATTGACCATGGTTAGCATGTACAAACATATAATGATCCACAAGATCTTGCCATAAATATGTTTGATATAATCATTAAGCCAATCATTAATGATAGTTTGTGTTTGTGATTGTATCAACCATGTTTTTTCTTTGCGTGCAGTTTACGTAAAAATCCGCAAATTTCAATTCGGAAAATAGCAGCCTCACTATAACTTCCAAAAGAGAGTATTCATGAAATTTTAAAAAAAGCGCTGAAGTTCTACGTTTTTTAAAGTCAAATCGTTCAAGGACTAAAAGAAAGTGACTTTGAAAAACGCAAAAATTTTTGTAAAACGATGTTGGAGCATTTTTGCATTGAAAATCCTGTTTTTTTAGCGACGAGGCTCATTTTCATTTAAATTCAATAAACAAAACTGCTATTACCGGTCTCCAAGAACCCGCAATCCTCAATTAAAACATCGAAAACCATTGCATTGCGCCAGGTAAATATAATCGATGCATGATTACGGAATTCTTTTTGCCAAGCCTGTGAGCTCATCTTTCGTACTCTTTACACACGCGGTTTCAATAGGATGAGGCAACTGCACACATAGCCAGAGCTTCGATGAATTTGCTTCGGGAAAATTTTCCCCAAAACTCATCAGTCGCTTTGGGGAAATCCCATGGCCACCTAAGTCGCTAGATCCAACCCCCATGGATTTTTATAATGACAATCCTCAATCTTTTTCAGCTTTAAAGAAAAATATTCGTCAAAAAGTCAGCTCAATTGAGCCCAGTTTACTGCAGCGTGTTGCGCGGAACACAAGGCTCCGTTTTGAACAGTTTGTTTAACTCGACGGGAGACATCTGGATGACATACTCATACTAAAATTCGCTTTTCCATTCTATCGCTCAATGCTCTAAATAAAACTTTGTGTCAATTTTTGCGTTTTTTATTAAGTTTGAAAATATAAATCTGCCACCAGGCACTGATAGTATGTAGTTGAATGCCTGCCAATTTTAAAAAACTAAAGGGGTCCTAAAAACTGGTTGGATTGTATGTAAGTATATCGTCACCAGAAATCCAAAAGGGCTTATCGTTTATAAAAAAAATTTAAACATCAATGTGCTGTTTTTGGAAGCCGAGTAGTGATCGTCCCAAGACGCACATAAGATTAAAAACTTTATCAGAGAATCCTCTAAGAAAGGGTTGGTTGCCTAAAAGAAAAATCAGGGGGGCAGTTACTCTATTGAAATTCGAAACTCTAAAAGGCACAAACGATTAAAAATCATACTTTTTTATTTTTCTGCAAATTTTTGCAGTTTGTTAAAACAATAAAGATAAACACAATTGCGTTTCAAAACATCTAATTTCCTAAGCTTTTTTTATCATCAAAGTATGTATGTATCTACATACATATGTATATGCTTTTTATATTTAAAAAGTCATATGTACGATGTACTTATATGAAAACAAAAAGCAAAACGAAAAGTCATACTCCGCTAAGCCCAATCATATAAAACTCTACACCGCAATTCATATATCAAACTATTTTTTTTTATTTTAACTAAATATTTTAAATAAAAAAAGGCCAAAAGAAAAGTCTTTCTGCTTAGCCTTGTTGTATTCAAAAGCCCGACTATATTACACCCTACACCACTTTTGTATGGGGGCTTTATATAGCCGATAGGACCGATAATTTTTTTTATTCCATATAATAGTTTAAGGCATAAAGATAAACATGTGTGCAAAATTTTGAGAATGTAAAGTATTATTCGAACCATTTATACCCCAAAATGCTTATTCCGGGAGGACATTTGTATGGGGGCTATATCAAAAAACAGTATATATGTTAAATTTTTGTCCAAAAAGAGTATTTTTCAGTCAGTTAAAGCTAAAACATAAAAAAAATATTATATTTCCAAAAAGTTGAAGTATAAAATTTTCATATGAATATTCTACTTTTATATTTGATTTGAAGATAAGAATATCTTATCATTTAGCGATTAGTCTTCACATAACACTACTTATTAGCCGTTAGGCTATAGATAAATGTTCCGTTTGTTTTTTTGGCAACAACAAAATGTAGAGGATACTTACCGGTTATTAGGTTTCTAAATAGATATGAGTTTCACATTTATAGCATGTTCACACGGTAATATGAACAACTGTATTGGCTCTCTGAATTTAGTTTGGGAACCTTTGTGTTCACACGATCGTTTTTGTTTCACTTTTAACATTACTAATTAGTTTTTTTTTATTTTTATTTAAATATGTATGTAAATTTGCACTTTTCATTCCTTGAGTCCTTTTTTTAAGTTTGAGATAATAAATAAATCTTCACGGTTCGCACAAGATTTAAAATGAAGGTTTGGTCTCAAAATTTTGTATGGCGAACCATGTACAGTGTCAACCATAATTGGTGTGTGAACCTTGAATGAGAGAGCGAACCACGAGTATGGTCCGTTTTAGTAACATTTTTAAAACGCTGCATTTGAGAAACTTTAAAAAAAGTAATTACACAACAATACTTAAGTTTTGGGAAAAAATTATTTGCTTAGAAGCAAGGAAAGCAGTACCCCAAGCAAACACACTGAAACCGTAACAGCTATCGACTTTAGATTAAATACAAAAAGTAATTTTAAAACAATGCCTACATTTTGGAAAAAAAATTGGTTAGATGGAAGCAAGGGTAGCGAAATTCCCTATAAAAAATAAACCTCAGTAACTATAGCAGCTATCGGCTTCAAGTTTACTGCAAGGCAATTTGTTTTAAAATTACCTACATTCGGAAAAAAAAATAGGGCAGGGGAAGCGGTATATCCAGTAAAACGAACCTTTTTATTAAATCTCGGAAACCGTTTAAGTGCTTTTACACGGTTTGCATTTTACATATGACTTGTCAAATTTTGCTACATGTCGTGTGAACACGTTTAAGCATTGCATGTGTGAAATACATATGTATGTATGTAAAAGTCATATGACAAATTTTTAATTAGAGCTTGCTCTATTTTCATCTGACAAAGCATCTGTCGTCAGCTGCTTTTATAAAAAAGCAAAAATTATAAACAACCTGTGAAATGAAAATTTTAACAAATATAATTTTAATTTTAAACGTAAAAATTATTGGTAAATTATTGACTGACCGTCGCAAAGATTTGTTCAAATATTTATTTCTTCCACAATAGTCACCATTCCCAAATCCAAATTGTTACTAGTGATTTCTCTTATCTAAAAGGGTAAATTGGCTTAAATATAAAAAAATATATGTATATATCAGCACCCACTAGTGTGGGTTAATAAACACTTAAAAACATACAAAAGACCCTTAATGATGCTTGTGTCGACTACAAGAAAGTTATTCTTATCCTAAGTTTAATAAATATATTGCACATCTACATATATATATTTTTTAGGATTAATTTAGAATTTTCTGGGCATGACAGATTTGTTTTGGACTTTTTGGCAAATGGCTGATGTTTTGCGACATTTCTTTTAGAATTTTTTGGCCAATGTCTAATTTTTTCAGACATTTTTTAGGACTTTTCTGACCAATGTCTGATTTTTTTTTTTTTTTGATTTCCTTTCGACTTTTAAACGATATCTTTAACTAACTTAAGAAATTCTTAAGGATTTTTTTGCAGAACTCGTAAAGATATCTGTAAGACAAATCTGCAAATTTGTTTGAGTTTCCTCAGATAAATAGTTCCAAGTTCTTGTCAACCATTGATACGAATTTCGGTACGTTTTTGTACCGACATCAGATGCAAAATTCGGAAACTTGTAAAAACTTTCGGTACGAGTTCTAACCGATTTCGTCAAAAATTGTTAGGCGGGGATAATTAAAACTTTAATTATTTGGTCGTTTTACAAAGTTTGTACAACAAAAATATTTTTCAACATACATATTTATTATCAAAAACAAATTCATTTAATTTTTTTAAAATATGTATCTATGTACATATGTGTAAAATTAGAGAAAGTGTAAATATATTGGGATGTTTGCACTGTTACTTGCATGTGTAAGCCCCTAGCAATTACTTGAGTAGAGAACGCGTGAAAATTTTCACATTTTTTTATGAAATAATATGCTTTAGTTAAACCTTTTTACAAGTTTAATTAATATTATATTAATATTTGCTATATTTCTACCATGATCAAGTGACTCAGCAGGTTTTATGTTAAACCAATTTTATTTGGAATAATTTATAATTTTTTAGGGGCTCTCTTTAAATTAGTTACAATCCTTATTATATTAAAAAATATTATAACTTAAATTTGTTTAATAGTTTTATATAAACTAACCACGGGTAGTATATTTTAAAATATATTTTTCTTAAATGAAAATATAAAATATCTACTTCTGCTTTGGATTCTCTTTTAAAAACATTAGCAAATTTTTAATTTTCAACAATCGTCAAATTCATGGCGAAAATCGTCCAATCATCGAAAGCCTATTTTTGCCGCCAAAAATCTTTAAAATGACAATAAGTCGTCAAATCTAACAGCTGTGCTGAGAGTTATTTGACTATGATTTCTACCATTTTTTTCTAGGGGTTTCAAATATAGCAAACTAATATAGCAAAAATATTAAAATGACAGCTAATTGCTTAGGCAATTTCTAAAGCAATCATATGACAATTTGTCACAATAAATATTTCTACGTGCATACCCCAAAATACAATACGGGTTGTGAATTGTAGAAAATTATAATATTGCAGCGCTCTTTACTCTCAGTAGTAAAATGCCTGGTAAGTTTGATATCTATGGAAAACGTGGTAAATAGCATAACAATAACCTCATTTACACAAATACATTTTAAGAGCTAGTATTTACATATGTATGTAT
Organism: Melanophora roralis; assembly: GCA_963583895.1. Taxonomy (NCBI): domain Eukaryota; kingdom Metazoa; phylum Arthropoda; class Insecta; order Diptera; family Rhinophoridae; genus Melanophora; species Melanophora roralis. The sequence continues at coordinate 72,359,253 of OY757191.1, forward strand.
GTATGAATGTAGTTTGCTTTCGTTAATTAATAATTTTAAAACTGCATGTAACTACAATGCAGGTTACTAAAGGTAGAAATACTTTAAACAAGTTAAATTTAAAAAAAAAGGTTATGCATACTTACAAATGAAAATATGTACAAACATATGTACGCACATATGTGTGTGAATACGCGATTTATTCAATTAAAAGTTTGGTATAAAGTTTACTTACAACTGGTTTTTTAATAGACTTGCAACTTATTTAGTTATTAAGGTACAGTACTGTGCAAAACAAAATTTTTGTTCTAAATGCTAGTTTTAATTTGCAGAATCCAAATAGGTACTTCAAGAACTGCCAAGCAACCACGCCAGAAAAGAGAATATTAACGACGAGGTATAAAGTAAATTACTTACAGTCAAATTAAGCCAGCCCGCACTCCCTACAACTCCGATTATAAGTTAATTACCCGCAGTTTTAGAATTCAATGCAATTTCAGATCAATTCCGCAAAAAATAGTTTATTTAATCGACATGTCATTTTGACGACAGTCAGCCCTGGAACATTTTATCCACTGGGGCCCACAATCTATCGTTTGTTTTGTTTGTAAGTAATAATACTCAGACATTGATTCTTAGCCTAAATAGAAGAATTGCGTCCCTATTATTGATCATTCACAAGTTTTGAAGGAAAGAGAAAGTCGCGAAACATGTCATATCTTCATACATAAGATGACTAAACAAGTTAAAAAAGCTTAAACTTTCCGGTCTTACACCGCAATATCAAACAATACGTACTTACTATTCTTTAATAATGCAGTCTTTTTAAACCTTAAGATACGAAAGAAAGTCTTAACAATATTACTCCAATTTCCAAGCTGAATAATAAATTATGAAGTATAAAAAAACAAATAATACGTGTGTTCCATAAGAGAGAAAATCGCTCTTTAAATTTCCAAAATTTACCCAAACTACCTGGAACGAAAAAAAACCGAACCTTGTTTGTACATTTTGAAACACTAGTCCAACTTACTACTAAAATAAAAATCTATTTTAGTAATTTTAGACACTTAAATTGCAAAGCATTTTAAAAACACAAAATTAACATATTAAAATCAAACTTAATTCTTTGACAAAATGTCCAACTAGTTCTTAAATATTTAAAGTAAACAGAAATCAGCTGATTTTAAGGCTCTGGTCCGAATTTACTCAAAGAAAAAGTTCGGTAAAATTTCTTATATATTTGCGACTGAAATTTGGTATAACGAAACACAAACTATTTGTTTTATTAATTAATTTTTAAATGTGAGAATCAGGGTAGGAAGAGCGCTTAAATAAAACTCGCTCGCGAGAGATATTAATTCGAGAGACTTAAATGTTTTATTATGCTCAAAGATTTTAATCTTGTAAGCGAGATCTGTCAGGATTAACTCCACCGATTAATGAATGCGCCTTGATATAGCTTATTTTTTTCAGTGTTTTTTTACAACAATCCATGTTGCAACAATATGGCAACACAATTATTTGCCAGCTGAGCACTTATAAGCACAGTGCTGTCAACTCCAAAACTAAATTTGAAAAGAAGTGTTAAAATAACTTGTTGTTTTATCAAATAACCCTTTAACAACAGTGTCGTTCCCTCATATCTTGCTGGGTCCTTAGATAAGAAAATTAATCCCAAAGGGCGGCTTCGTTTAGAAATATTCGCACACTAAATCAAAAACAGTCACAACTCAAAATTGATTATTTGTGTGTAATTATTTTTTTTTGCGCTTAAAAGTATTGTAAGCAATAGTTTACTTTATTGTAAACAAAATTTTAATGTTCCCTTAAAATTTTTATTAACTTTGAGTTGAGAGTGATTTTGATTTAGTGTAAAATATATTAATGTCTCAATTTTTTGTAAGTTTGCACGAGCAGAAAAATATTACGTTTTTTTTTAATTTTGCATAACTTTTAATGCGAGTTTTTATAAAAAAGGCAGCTAATTTTAATGTAAAAAAACCAATATGCACTATTTGTAAACAAGTATATAATAAAAAATTTTTAGTGTCTTTTACAAGTGTGTTTGTTTAAAATATTATAATGGTTAATTATAATTAAATGAAATAATTTATTTTGCAAATAAGCCTTTCAAAAACAAAAAAAAAATTAATCAAGAAGGCTTCGATATACGAAAAATGAAGCTAAAAAGCACTTAAATAGCAGCACAGACTTCTTAATTGGTTGTAAATAAAAGCTGCAACATAACTACATACATATGTACATACATACATACATACATACATACATACATACATACATACATACCAGTGTTGCCACCAACGAAATGCTAAATTACACATGGATCAACCCAAAATTACACATGAAATTACGAATTACACATGCTTTTTTTTAAAAAAGGCCTTTTTTGTCCTAAAATTAATAACCCAGCAAAAAATTGCTCTAAAATTAGTTAAAGTCCCAAAAACTTTTACTCATTAGCATTTTAACACATTATTTTAACATGGCGATGACATTGGAGGCAAGTACTTACTTAATATGCTCGATTACAAGGCGGGACTTAAATAAGCTATTACTTTATTGGCATTATAATAATCTTTTTCCGTTGCCCCCAGTTATTCATTATTGCATTAAAAATATTTTTTTGTGATGTTTTACATATTTTTAAATTTTATACCCTTCATATAGTAATAAGGGTGTATATGAAATTGTCATTCCATTTTTAATTTTAACAATATTTATTTTACACCCCATTAAGTATAAATATTTTGGATTCTTATAGATAGGTAAGTCGTTAAAGCCATGTCTGTCCATCTGTGTGTCTTTTGAAATCAAGTTCCGAAACCCTAAAAAAGTCGCTCAAAAATATTCAGAAATATACCTGATTTAATCGCTATTTAAAATCAGCAAAATCGGTTTACTATTGACCGAGATGCAAGCGAAACTCTAAAATAACCACAAAGCTTAGCACAGATACTTTGAAGATAGGGACCTAAATTAGGGGAAAAAATGTTCATGTAGAAGCACAAATTTTGGGAAGAATTTTATTCAATCACAGCTATAGAAGTCAAGTGTTCTACAACAAGTAATTTTACAACAATACCTACATTTTGGAAAACAAATTTTTTGAATAAGAGCAGGGAGAGGAGCAACCCCCATTCAAATAAACTGTTTTTGTAAAATTTTTGATACGCTATATTTCTCAAACTATAACATATATCGACTTTAAATATTCTACAATAAGTAATTGGACAATAATGCAAACTCTTTGGAAAAAATACGAAAATTTAATTAACTTTTAATACGAAATAAGTTAAAAACTGTTGGCCTTAAACCTTCTACATGGTATTTCTATTGTACATAGGTACAAACATTATTTTCTAAAGTTTTCTATTTTTAAAACTAGAATAGCTATCGACTTCAAACCCGGTACAAAGTATTTTTATTATAGTACATATTTCCATTACGAAATAACTCGGTCAGATCAGATGGCTATAAAAAGATCAATGTGAAGGGTATATTAGATTCGGCAAAGCCGAATAAAGCGGTCTCTCTTTTTTTTTAAAAACAAGTGTAAAAACTTTTGATATATATTAAAATAATAATTAACAAAAATGATAAAATTTTAAATTACACATGAATTACACATGCAACCAATTACACATGGGCTACACATGAAACGAAAAATTGCACATGAAATGTGTAATTACACCTAAGGTGGCAACACTGATACATACATACATACATAAGTAGAAAAAGCAGACTGAACATTTCTTATTTATATTTTTAAATGGCCACTCAGGAACATAAACGTTTATCTAATATAATAAAATCCTGCCACGATTCTCTACGCTTTTCATCTAAACAGCATGGGGCCGACAAAGCTTGGCAGAAGCACATTGAGGATATCGAACGTCTTAAAGAATATGCTGCAGCGATGCATCAATTGGCCAACATATGGGAGGATAATACAACAAATGAAGACTTAAAGGCACAAAGCCGCATTAAATGGACCATCGATTATTGTATGTCATACTTTTTTTCCAAACGCATTTATTTAGAGAAAAGGTTACGAGAGCAACGATTATTAGAATCATGGGAAGGTTACGATTGTTCACAAAGTCAATATCTCGAAAATTTACCCGAAAAAGTAAGAGTCTTGGACGTAGGCAGCTGTTTTAATCCCTTTAGAAAATTACCCAATTTCGATGTCACAGCCGTTGATTTGTATCCCGCTACAAAAGAAGTGCTCAAAGGTGATTTTTTAAAAATTCAAGTTCAGGATGTCTTAGATGGTAATATTGTACAAATTTCTAATAATGAAGTAGTAGCAGTACCCAAGAACTACTATGAATGTGTAGTGTTTAGTTTGCTGCTTGAATATATTCCAAGTTCGGAACAGAGGCTAGAATGCTGCCGAAAGGCATACAGCGCTCTTAAATTTGAAGGCATATTGGTTATCATTACCCCAGATTCACAGCATGTGGGGAAGAATGCTTCAATAATGAAAAATTGGCGTTATACTTTAGGCACTTTGGGATTTACACGAATAAAATTTGAAAAGTTACGTCATATAACATGTATGGTTTATCGCAAATCTATTGATGAGCGTGTTGCAAAAAAATGGTCTGATCTGCACAAAGAACCCAATATGAGTTTAACCATTGAAATACCACAAGATAATAAAACGTTTAATTAATGCGGTAAAGGGGTTTGTCACATATTGATTAATTAGCTGCTATATTGTAAATTTAAGAGAAAGCTAAAAGTACGCGAACGGAAAATTTAAACAAATTTTAACTTTATCAAAACAACACACATCATGTTTTAAAAGATACAAATATATTAGTTATTTCACAGAAAAATTCCGTTTTTTTTTTTAGTATTTTTTGTGTAACCACTGTTAAGTTAAATTGGGGCTGTTCGTAAATGAAAACTTAACAAAATTATAAAAAAAAATTAAACTATGCAACAGCTAAAAACTTTTTGTGCTAAAATATAAAATTTTTTCGTTAAAACTGCAGTTAAATAAGCTTATGGAAGCCCTAATGTCATGATGGATTTTCGAACAGACCCTTTATCTGAATATTTGGAATATACGTATGCAACGGCATAATTTTGAAGCGAAATATCAGATAATAATAAATATATGTTATAATAATACAAAAAATAATTGACCTCAAGCTCGATTAAGTTGAAAAATATAAAAACAAAGGTCGAACAAATAGGATTGTAAATTTATTATTTTTTTTTGTGGCTTTGATTTTAATGGCCAACCATTGGGTTATACTGCCTGGATATATCTCATTGATTCAGGGTAAAACCCCCAAACGACCTATATCTTAATACAGGAAAATGATAGTCCCCGAACACAATTTTCTTATCACCGTCTTAAGGGTCTTCGCCAGAGTTCATTAATTTTTAATGGTCTTCATCAGCTCGACTTTTAGTCGACCTATATTATCATAAAGGAAGCTAAAACTTAAAATATATTAAAATTTACAGTAATAATGGACTCCTCCAGGGTATTCCTCTTCTTTCTTTTCTCTATTAAGTATGATGGACTTCTCCATGTCAATATTTCTCTTTTAAGCTTTAGTTTAAATGGCTGCTATTCGCTTATTGCCAGGTTATCTCTCTATTATTACCATTCTTCACTTTCGCGTCGGCTTCGATTTACTTTATTGCAGGTCAGGTAAATACACATATGTAAACTTATCTATATACATTTAACATGAAAAACAGGGGGCAAATTACGGCATTCGATTCGAAATTCTACTCGAATTCTAACAAGAATTTTTAAATTTCGATTCGAATCGAATGTTGTAATAGGTATGCCATTTAAAATTTGTCACAACAAAAACGAATGCATATGCTTGAACATATCAAACGGTACACCAAACATTTATACGAACGGTACGTTAAAACAATGCGACTGCGACACAAATCTCTCGCAGGCAAACCACCAACAACAAGCCTGACTGCCCTTAAAAATTAATGGCAATGACGCAAGCGATGCTTTTCTACCCAAAACTAAAAAGGATAGATCTCAAAAGTGACAGGATCTTAAATTTATGTAAAAACAGTTTTTTAACTGTACATTGATTTACTACTTTTTGATGCCAACTAGTATAAACAATAAGAGGTGTTCCAAGTAACTTTAGGCATGTTTGTGCATATGAGAATAAACGCAGAATTTACTATCTTCAACTATTAAACTTACCCAAATCTTCTGGAACAGAAATATGTAATATTGTTATGGATGTTAAATACTTTTTAATTTTTAGCTAAATTAGAAAACACTTTTTATATATAAAATTATAGAAACACATATGTATACTAAAGTTTTCAAATAATTTGACAAGCATTTTTACATTATTTTTTTTCTAAAAATGAGTCAAAATTTTCATACATGTAAATAATAAACAGCTGATAATAATTTTCATTCACAAACTTACCCAAAGAAAAAGTTGTTTAACTTTGTGCATGAAGAGAACTGAAATAACTCTCTTATGAGTGCTCTCTCATGCACAATTCTTGTTATCTGAAACACTTTTTGGGTAGCTTTGTTCAACTCTGGGTAAGTTTGTGCATCATATGGAACACAACTAATATAAAATCATGGAACTCTAAAATTTCTTGTATGTTTTTTTTTTACTTGAAACTCCTTAATTATCGACGAAAAAGACTATTTTAAGTAAAAAAGACTTGTTTAAGTGCAATAAGAGCTTAGAGTTTCTATTTTTTTAATTAACTGAATCTTATTCAAAATCAGTTTCTTGAATATTTCTCTTTAGGAGGTTTTGTTCGGTCTGCAATCCACTCGGTTCTATGGAAACGTCTGCGGTGATGAAACATATTCGCTTTGGATTTAAATGTTTTACTACAATTCACACAACTATATAACGGTTCGCCCGTATGGGTGGCCATATGTTCCTGCAAAAAGATATTAAGTAAATAAAAAGACGGCAAAAGGTTTTTTACTTACCCTTATATCCTGGGGTCTCTTGAAGGCTTTCTCACATAAATTACATTTATGTTTGCGTATAGCATCGTGATTAAAAAGTATGTGCTTCTTTAAAGCTTTTGCTGTGGTCGAAACGAAACCGCAAGTTTTACAACGATGCTCAACATCATTGTCTGTGTGCATGTTACGCACATGATCTTGTACGCTCGATTTCGATGAATACCACTTGTTACAGAATGGACATTGTTCAGGTATTTTTTGGGGTTTCGGTTCGTTTAAATGTATTTGTTTAAGATGAAGTTTTAAACGGCATTTATCTTTAAAGGGTTTACCGCATTTGTCGCATATAACTACATTCTGAGGATTGTGTTTATTTTGATGACTAAGCAAACATTTTGTAGTGGGATACCTAAAATATTAAAAATACGAGAAATATTTTCAAGGTGGGCTTGCTTTAAATGAAAATTTTTAAAAGATTAAATTAACATAGGAATTATTTTGTGTATACATAAAAATTTATTTTATGTTAAGGTAAATTAACCACAAGATAAAAGTGCATCGGCAGTAAATACAGCAGTACAAAAAAAACAGGCATATTATATTAGTATTTCCTTTAGCGTTTCAGAAAATAAATAAAAACACTGATATACACATGCATGTATGTATGTATTAACCTACTGGTAACTGTATCTGTTTTTAGAATATCTTGCTAAATAAGAACAACTTTAAAATGATTAAATTATATTTCCCGTTTTGTAAACTATCTGGTGTTTTCTAAACCAAATCGACCTAATTTTACTTGTTTTCAAATCGATTTTACAAACCTGTGAAAATGCAGGAAATCCATCGATTTAGAGAACATCCAATTACAATATATTCGTTTTGTTAAATTATTCGATTATTCGATTTACAGAAAGGGGACTTTGTCGATTTTTAGAGGTTAAATTATTTCTTTACCACTACAAGTTCATATAAGCATCAACACTATTTTTTAAATTTTATTTATTTTATTTAAAAAGATAATTTAAAGTTTATAAGATTAATTCAACAATTCAATAATTTGCTAAAAAAAAAAGCAAAGAAAATAAACATGTTTGTTTCAGTTTTCAATGTTAATTGTTGTTGGCAACATTTTTGTTACTTGCAGGCGTTTAATTCTATTTTCAAATTCCTCAGAATGCAAACGTTTACAGTGATTATACAAGTTGGACTTTGATTTAAAGCTCATTGTACAGTAATTACATTTATACAAATCCACTCCGGTATGGGTAGCCAAATGCTCCTATAAAACGGTAAGTTAGTTAGTTCTTGTTTATAAAAATATATTATTTTTTATATTTCCAACTTACTTTCAGTAATGAAGGCACTTTGAAGGTCCTTTCACATATCGAACATTTGTGATTCTTTTCCGATCTGTGCCTATAAATTATATGCTTTAATTTCGCTGTTCTAGTTGTCGATACAAAGCCGCAAATTTCACATATATTTTGCTTTTGCTCGATATTATGTATATTTCGTATGTGATGCTGTAAGTTTCCTTTACCCTTGTACCAATTATTGCAATATTGACACTGCATTTGAACTTTGGTTTGCTTGATACCATGAACAACTTTTTTGTGCTTATGCAATGTATTATAGCTATAGACAATTTTGCCACATTGATCACACATATAGGCCTTGGCTGGATTATGATGATGCCTATGGTCATTTAAGCTGCGTTTTGTCGGATATCTGTAAGTTTTTCAAATGTGTTTTTTTTAATTGTACACTAACTTAATTCAAAATTTTTCTAAATAGTATTTCAAATTTTATTACTTTTGCTTTTACTTATAGTTTTATTATTAATTGTAGGTTAGGTTTGTCTATATGCATTTCATTGGTTGTTACACCAAATCGTCAGTTGACTTCAACCAAGTTCTTGAAAACCCTCATGAACAGTTTTTGCCTTTATATAATAACCTTAATAAACTTATTGAGAATTATTATAAACTAACCAAAACATTTAAAAATTTTTTCTAAAAACCAACAATTCTGAATATTTAAAATATTTGTTTTTAATTAAAACATTTTCTAAGCTTAAAATTTTTAATGTGTTAAATTTTGATTAAAGCTGCATACATACGTATGCATACATACGTATATGACCAAGATCGGTTCATCACGAACCTTGATATAGGCAAAATATTGCGATTGCCTCAGTTTTTTTTTTAAACACGCAAACTCCATACAAAATAAGTATTAAATGAAAACTGGCAACGCTGTTAAACATGTATCATTCGGCTAGATCATAAGATTAATGTGAAGGGTATATAAGATTCGGCAAAGCCGAATATAGCGCTTTTGTATCTTTTTCTTAACCCTTTAAAAAAACATCAGCAAAAACAAAAAATTTTTAACAGATTATTGCCTCCGTCAAAAATCAAACATGAAATCTTTTTACCGCCAAATTAACATACTGCCGACTAAAAAAGCGTGACTTCAGCCTTTTAAAGTTTGAATTAATATATTTGTTAGTGTCTACGTTCGTCATTTATTTCCGAGTGCTGCATACTAACAAAAACCAAGGAAAATAAAAGCGTTAAACTAAATAAAACAAAATTCTACGCAAAAATTCAAATTTATTCTTTTTACACAAATATTTGAGACAATTAAGTTTTAAACTTCAAAATTGGTTGATTTTTTTTTAACTGAAAATACAAAATTTAATTTAAAAGATGCCAATGCAACTAAAAATTTTGTGTGTGTGAACGGATAATGTTGGGCTCTTAAAATTAACAAAAATATTATATAAGATAAAAAGAAAAAAAAAAAATAGAGATCTGTAATACTAGAGGTAAGTTTGACTATGGAAAATTATTTGTATAATTTTTTTTTTGTAAAATCCAGTTTTTATTATTTAAACTAACTTACATAGAAATGTAGTACTCCTGAAGAAGTTTGAATAAAGCAAATGAAACGTTGGGAAAAATATAATAAAATTTATTAGTTTTTTTAACATTTAAAAGGGGAAACAACTGACCACAACTAGTCCGCAGGTAACCCCTTACCCTTATATAGTCAAAAGTATAAATAATATTTGTAAAAAAGCAATAGTAAAATTAAAGACTTTTTTGATTGTTTGTATTAATTTATTACTTGTTTTTAAACATTATAAACGAAATAGTTTACTAAACAACATAAATAAAATACAAACGAAATATATAAAATATAATTTAAAAAAATACCTATATATGCACACACATACATACAAATGTATGTATGTTTTTATTATTAAGGACAATCGGGCATTTTGATCAAGAGTTCTGTTTTCGATTTTCCACTATGAAAGCGTCTTTTATGATGATAATAATTAGAATTCGACTTAAATGTCGCTTCACATTCGGCACATTTATACAAAGATATTCCTGTGTGTGTAGCAATATGCTCCTATAAGAGAAAATATTTTATACATGAGTAAAATGCTAACTTTTTTATGCTTATGACATGTTGTATTTACTTTTAGTTCTAATGGCCTCTTAAAAGCCTTATCACAGAAAGAACATTTGTATTTTCTCTGTTTTTCGTGTCGAAATATTTCATGGACCCGTAAACCTTTTGCCGATGTTGAGACGTGATTACAAATTTTACAACGATGCTCCAGTCCATTGTCATCATGTATATTCTTTACGTGCGCCCTAAGACCCTTATTACCTCTGAGCACTTTTAAACAAATGAGACATTGTTTTGGTTCTATATCCTTGTGTCGGTTTTCTGAATGATGATATTCAATGTGTTTTTTTAAGGTAAATTTATTTTTAAACGTATTGCCGCAAATATCACATATACAAGTGCAAATGCTACTGTGGACGGGTAGGTGAGCAGTAAGTTTAGTTTTGGTTGGGAATCTAAAAGCAAATAAAAGTTAAGTAACATAAAAATATTGGTTGATATATTTACAGAGAAGAGATTATTCCATTTAAAGACACATGCTTGACACGCCAAAAAAATGTGATGGAGAATATTTGTATAAAAATAAACAACTTTTCACCAAAAATATTCAACAATTTATGAAATCTATGTTAACCTGAACCTATTTTTCAATTTTTCGTTAGGTTCCTTTTAATCTTTAAATTGATTTTATTGGTTCCCGTTGCAATTAAGGATTTTGAGGTTTCTTCAAATCTCTTAAGATATGTATGTGCATTTATGGGATATTGCGCTGAGGTAAATTAGACTTTAAACTGAAATTAAATATAACATTTTATGTCTTTAGAAAATGTGAAAAAAAATTTCCTTAATACAGTTCTCTCAAAAGGTTTTAAATCATATATAATTAGACTCAATTATTTACCTTAAAAAAGAGCTTTTCGAATAATGGCAACTTTTAAAAAACCGGTTGATATTTACGCTTCATGACTACGAAAAAGTAACAAACTTATTAATTACTCGGTTTACCCGGGTCGCTCTGCTTCACCCGAACCTATTGCTTATAAAACTAAAGTGATATTTTAAAAAATGTAAACCGATTTAAAACCATATTTTTATTCTTCAATAGTTATTGATTTATTGCATAATTAAATATTTTTAAAAAAGGAGTACAACTCTCTCTTATACTGTTCTCTTGTTGCTGTCCTTTGTAGGCCAATTATTACTTTATTAGCTTCATGTACGCCTTAAAACTTTATGAGTTAAGTTTATCTTTTAAAACTCGTAAAGTACATTTTCTTATATAAGTTATTCCATGGGTGATTGTAGTCTTCTTTCCTAATTTAATATTTTTCTTTAAAATAGGGCAGCTAAAAGAAAAGGCTACTTACGTTTAAACATAGTTGATGTAATTCCTAAATATCATTTAGTCATGTCTCCTTTTTCTAACATCTTTTCATTAAAAAAAACCCATAAAAATATCTTTTACACCGGTAGACAATCACACCAATTATAATTTAATTTAAAGTTGCATTTGCAGTCTGTTCAAACAAGAGTAAGTTTAAACTCTAGTTATCAAACATTTTTATATTACTATATCATTTATTTTAAATTTAAAATTATTTATTATATATATGTATGTAACTTGATAATTGATAAATTTGTTTAAATGGTTAAATCGCTAAAGTTATCCACACTGAAGCCTGAGAAAATTTCTACTGTCAAGTTAACCCGACAAATGATTTTGACACCTTTTTTTGGGATGCACACAATTAGAGCTTTTTGGAGCGAGGATCAGTGTGGACAACTTGGTGCAGCTTTTATTTTTTTTAACTTTTTTTATTGGCTCTGTACACTCCATAAGTCTGAACCACCAAAGTTATTAAATAAAGAACCATTAATTTATAAATAAGTTCTATGTTATTTCTTTCCCCAAACTCAATCCAATTACAACTACTCCCTGAGTAATTTTAATTTAAAATCTCTTAAGCCGATCACCCCAGATTTCTTATTAGCTTAGAGCGGATTAGTTAAGCAAATTTGTGTAAAGGATCGGTTACACAAATATTCTCAGGAGATGGCTCTTATACATGCATTGCATTGTGTTGGTATCAGGAAAATAGGTTGTGGAAAGGAGGACAGCGGAAGTAGTGTTTATGGACATATGATTACAATTTCTCACTATTAACTGTGCGACTAAAAAACGATTTCTTCCTGTAATGTGTGATGCGATTTACTGGTCAGTCGACCACAAATGGGTGTGCTCTTCTTGAAAGACGCGTATCTCGCATAAAGCCTCGGGTTTCGGAAACATGTTCCCTGATTTCTTCTGAGCACATTGTTGTATTGATAGAATAGTGAAACACAACCCACATTGCAACAATGCTGAAGTAGATTGAGGCGGTTAGATACCGATGAGTACCTTCGCCCGTCCCTGTACGTCGTCAAGTAGCTTCAAAATAGACCATTTTTGGCCGGATAAAGGTGGTATAAATGTTAAGATCACCTGGCGTAAAATAATTCCTACAACGTTTTAAAAAATCAAGACACAAGAAAAACGTTTTGCCACAAGAAAAACGTTTTCCGTCCAACGGACATCGCACTGCCCAGAACATCAACATCATATCATCCATCATTTATATCGTCCATTAATATAGACAATGCAGCATGGTCCACTGTGCGTTTATGCGCCAGAAGACAACATTGGGTCTTACGGCCATTGAAGGTTTATTTATACGTGACATAACCATGCCACAGTAAACAGCTGTTCAAACCAAACTTATGGGCAACACTGTATTTGATTATAGGTGACTTACCATTCACTATAACCAACCATACAAACCAACTGAGTTTTGGTTTTTATGGCAACTGTTATGGTTATGGCGTTATGGTAAGTCACATATAATTGAACCTTAAAATCGACCCTATTCGCATGACTCCAATCGGAGATTACCATCAGTAAGGGTATTGTTAATAATCAGCCTCATCGCTCAAATCTCGAGAATGCTAGACCTGTACTCAAATTTATATGAATGGCATATGCTGTTGTCATCTGAAAAAGAATATATAGGATTTGAAGTTCGACATAGAAGGTCATTAAGAAAAATAAGAAATAGAGTAGGAGAGAGGACGGAGCCTTGCGGTCATAGCTCTCAAATCTGACAATTTATCGTCATTTTGACGATTTTTGGTGGCAAAAATGGACTTTTGACGATTGAACGATTTTCGCCCTGAATTTGACGAATTTTAAATATTAAAAATTGCGGCTTTCTTAAAAGTAATCAGAAGCAAAAATAGATATTTTATTTTTTCATTTAAGAAAAATATATTTTTAAATACATATATTTTAGCCATTGTTTGTTTATATAAAGTTATTAAAAAAAGATTTAAGTTAGAATAGTTTTTATATAACAAGAATTAAAAATAGTTTGAAGAGAGATAAAAAATTATATCTGTAAAATAAATTATTCAAAAGTGATGTTGTAATTAAAATGGTTTTAACATAAAAATGATGTGTCAAATAACTATATGTATTTTATTACATATTAAGTATTGAACCAAATAAAAAAAAAACAAAAAAGTTTTGACTTAAAAAAATACGAGTTAGAGCCTATTTTTATTAAAGTTACGTCATGCACTTATTTAGTTCTGTTTTTTTTTTTTTTGTTGTTCAAGTTATATGTTTAATCACTTCCACAATGACGAGTACATCCAAAAAGAGATTTTTAAAATCGCTGTTATGTTGCTGCCTTACAAAACCTATAAGTTTATTTACTGCGATGCTTAAATTTACCAAAATTTGTTATTGCTTTAACGATTTCAAGCTAAATTAAACGGCTGTTAAAATATCTGAGTTTAACAGTGAAGAATTCAATTGTAATTCCAAATTAACATTGAGCTGCGGTGAAATCATAGCATTATTTTTATGAGTTTCCCCAGTTAGTGAACCAATAAAACGTCTTTTAACGCGTATTTTATTAGCAGCCTCGGTTTTAGCTTGTTTTATAATATTAGGCGGTATGGCTTGTTGTTTGTGGGCAGCATATTCGGCCTTATGCAAACGCTGACGATGTTTATACATATTAGCGCTGGATGAAAATGTCATGGGGCAATTGGGACACGTATACAAAGCTTCGCCTGTGTGCACGGAAATATGTTCCTGTCAAAAGACCAGAAGTGCAGCATCAATATACATACAAAGTTATAATAGTTATTTGCTTTTACAAGGTGTTCTACTTACTTTTAAATCTTGGCCCCTTTTAAAGGCCTTTTCACACATATTGCATTTAAATTTCTTTTCACACTTATGATTTAAATAGATATGCCGCTTAAGAGCACGCTGTGTGGATGATACTTTATCACAGATATGACAACGATTTTCCTGGTTTAAATTATTGTGCATATTTTTTATGTGCGTCTTTAGGCCAGCCAAGTTTCGATACCACGTATTGCAAATGGTACATTTTTGAGGTTCTGGTTTCACCTCAGAATGTTCAGATTCTTCATGTTTTTTCATATTGTAATTATTTTTAAAAGTTTTACCACATTTATCACATATTTGCCGTTTTGTAGGATCATGACTATGCATGTGTTCACGTAATTTACTTTCAGAAGGTAATCTAAAAATAAAATCGTATTTGTTTCAAAAACCAAAAAGGGAATTATCAGCATTTCCTTTTACCCTAAGTGGCTGTTTTGAAAAGACATTTTTTTACAATTCACTTTTCACAATAAAATTTTAATTGTTTTTTAATTGTTTCGAGTTTGCTAATTCAAAACACAATTCTATAAACAAAATACTAATTAAAAATAAATACATATTTATGTATGTGTAATAATTTCATATGTACAGATTTCGCCCTAAAATTGTTTTAACTTTGAATAACTTAAATGTGTATAGACCTCAGTCAGGGTACACTATACCCTAACTCCAGTGTATTACAAATTTTTAAATCTATACAACTAACGAATTAGTTACAAAGAACCCCGATTTAATGATGACATCTTTTGGAATTAAAACAATGACTAGAATTATAAATTTTGCAAATTTGCAATATATAACCTTACAACGTCTTGGCATATCCCACTCATATTTCTTTAATCCAGAAAGCCATGTAGCGAGAGAGTTGGATTTCTACCTTATTGAGAGGCAGCAAAAGCAATGATTAATTGGAAGCTACTTCCTGACAGAATTATAGAATTATCACAGTTCGACTTGATTGATACTCGAGCGCGTAATCTGAAGTGCGTCCAATATTATACAAGGTGGGCCAAAATGAAAAACTTCGATTCTGTTTTATGATTATGTTTATTTGATTTTCGCAATAGTGTCGAATGTTGTCCTTAGGGCTTTCAGGGTCTCGGGCTTGTTCACGTAAGCACGGGACTTCAAAACACCCCACAAAAAAGTCGCCAAAACAAATTGGGGTGACCCAGGAACGCCGCTTTCAGAATATCGGTTGTGGCTCGCGCAGTGTGTGCCGTTGCTTGCTCCTGTTGGAACCACAAGTTCCCCAGTCCTAATTCGTTCAATTGCGGCAGAAAAAAAACTTCGGCTGACATGGACCTTTAGCGCGCACCGTCCACTGTTGTCGTTTGTCCAGCGGCGTCCTCGAAAAAATGGCCCAATGACTCCTAGCATGAACAGCGTACCATGCAGTCACTTTGAGCGGGGGTAGTGGCTCCTCGTGCATAACGTTTGGATTTTCGGTACCCCAGAAGCGATAGTTTTGCTTGTTTATGTACCCGCTAAAGTGAAAATGAGCCTCATCGCTCATTATGATTCTGGTCGAAAACCCGTCCACTTCAGCCACGAGATTGAGGGTGGGATGGGCGTAGGTTACACGCGTTTGGCGATCGACGAGCAGCAACTGATACACGGGCTGGACTTTGTACAGAAACATGCACAGGTCTTTGACCGAAATTCACCTTAGGGACGACCGGCTGATGGCTAGTTGCGAGCCACGGCGTCTGGTCGATGTTTCTGGCGACAGCTAGACATCCTTGCCAACAGCGGTGATATTCTCAGCAGAGCGGGCGCTCCGGGTCCAGCCACTCTTGGCAGCGTCTCGCGTGGTCCCATACTCTTCAAGATTGGTGGCCAAATGGCACAGTGTTTGCGCAGTCGGTGCCGGACGACCGGGAAATCGGCGACGGAATTTGCGCTGCGCTTACACCACAGACGAATTGTTACGCATAAATATAGACACGATTATACCGCGTTCTTGGGAAGTGTATCGCTTCATGGCTTGTTCCCTTGTATTATACATATGTCTAGTTCACAAATGTCAAAACAGATTTGACATTGACCGCCATTTGCAAATATAAGAGCATCTTCCAATAGGGTGATTTCTTTTGGCCCATCTTGTATTTTTAAAAAAAGGAAACGTGACGAATCGAAAAAAAACTGAAGGGGAATAACACCACTCGGCATAGTCAATAAAGTGACTGTTTATATACTAAAGAAGAGGGTTGTAAGTAAATATAACCCCAACCGGACTTAAAATATAATAAAATAATATGAATAGAAAATAATGCAAATTTTGCATAGACCCCTTAGAGGGCCTAAAAGTAATAGTGAAGTGATGATAACCGCTAATTAACTTATATTTTCAATTTTAAAGAGGGCATTCGTAAGTTCTGGCCCCTATATTTATTACTAATTTTAAAATCATTTAACATTTTTATGCAATATTCGTTTGATGATTTAATTTAGCGCTTAAAAATAAGATTTTAATCTATTTATACATACATATATGTAAGTATATATCTATGTATGTGAGTATTTCGGAATATATGCTTCCCAGTAGGGACGTATATATATATTAACGGCTACACATATTTAAGGCTATAAAAATAAATATAACTTATTAATCAATATATTTTGTATACAAACAACTTTAATTCATTTAAAATTTTTACATTTAGATTCCACGCATGCTTTACGTCCCAACCACACGCGCAATCTGATGTTTTAACACAAGCAATAACGCCGTCAGAATTGTTGCGTCAAATTGCTAATGTTTAGGAGGATGAAACACAAAATAAAAAAATTTGCTGAGAAATGCTACACCTACACTTTAATTAATAAATTTAATTTATTTTAAAATTTTTGCAATAATTTCAATTTTCCTTTGTAATTTCTTGTATTGTTTTGTGTTGTAATTTTGTTTTCACTTTTGTACAAAAGCAAACATGAATTTGACAGCTTGTGTAAAAAGATTATTTCTCAGCTATGTATTATAATACTTATTGCTTAATGTGTATGTATTTAAATACATATTTGTACAGTACACACGTTATTATCTAGTGTTGACAATAGAATTCAACAGTTGCCTATGAAATAATTATCATGCTAATTGCTTGTGTGGTAGGGTAGTTAGGTCACATTGCCAATTATTGATAGCTGCAGAAGAAACAACGTTAGGGCCGATTTTGTGGCGTTTTAGGGTTCAATTATATGTGACTTTCCTTAACGTCATAACCATAACCGTTGCCATAAAAACGAAAACTCAATTGGTTTTTAGGGTTATGGTTATGGCGTAATGGTAAGTCACCTATAATCAAATAACATGTTGCCCATAAGTTTGGTTCGAACAGCTGTTTACTGTGGTATGGTTAAGTCACGTATAAATGAACCTTTATGCCCACTATGTTTAATGCAGAAGGTTCAGATTAAAAAAATAAACAAAATCTGGTAAAATGCTTTGAAGCCAAAAATTGTTGTTTTAGCTCAACTACATATGTTGAACTATGGTCAATATTTTGTCCCCCCGCTCGCAGAAATCCAAATTATTTTTTCTCTCGTAAGGGGCACCTACCAGATGCCATATATACTTCAACAGACGTTCCATTTAATTTTTTTAACCGCTGTCAGCAAATTGCGGTGCAACATTTTAAACTTTGAAGTCCTTAATATGTTTTTAATAGCCCCTGTTCTACGTTATGAATCGAATTTTCTACGTCGCTATTTTTCACTGGGAAATAGTTTGGTCATGAACACCTCTTACTAATTATATTTCGGACTTTTTTGTCTTTCCGTGCAAAAATCTTGTGTGCTTTACCTAAAAGTTGGGAAAATGTGATTTTGTGAAAAGAACGACGGAAAAAATTCGATTCAAATCGAAATGCAGAATTAGTGGTATTTAATCGATTCATTGACTTTTGCAAAATATAGTTGTACGGGTCATTACTTTCTGTTTAAAAGAGAATTTCGCAATATTTTAAATTTTAAGGCTTTAATGACTCGCTGTGTTCGAACTGTATGTGGAGAACCCAACCTAAGGCGGTCTTTTATATGTATATCCAATCTTCTTAGACAATTTTTTGCAAACAGGCGGGCGAATCGTTTTAAATATTTTGGGGTTTCTATAACAGCGATACGGATTTTATTAGCTTGCCACTCTAGGACGAAGACTGACAGAAATTTTTTTTTAATTCTCGTTACATATAAACGCTAAAAGAGATTAGCTTTTAATAACGTTACGATAATTTAATGGTATGATGATTTCTCTTATTATAATGGTTTTTCTTAATTTTATAACAGTGTAAAAATATTTATGTTGCAATCAAGTATACATATGTAAATACAGTGTGCGACAAAACATATGCACGAACTTCTGTTAAGTAGAATATGCCTCAAAAACAAATGCAAACACATTTGAATTTGGACTTTTTTATTTTTTTTTATGAAGTTAATAACCTAAATTTAATAAAATATAAGAAAAACAAATGAAAATTCTTATAAAACTTAAAAAAATTCATATAATACAATAAAAAACGGCTTTTTGTATGCGACAAAACATATGCACGTCGTTAGGAAACCCAAAAATATATTAATATTTAGTTGAGTAGCCATTATTTTTTAAAACTTCTTCACATCAGCGTGGTATGGACTCAATTATGTTTGATAAAATTTCCCCAGAAATTTCATTCCAAGCAACTTCCACCTGGCGGAAAAGTTCATCCGTATTTCTGCAATTATAACGGTTAATGTTACGATCTACAATATCCCAAAGATTTTTTATGGTATTGAGATCTGGAGATTGAGCTGGCCATTTTAAAACATTTATTTTATTAACTGCAAACCACTCTTTGATGCATTTAGCCGTGTGTTTAGGATCGTTGTCCTGTTGATACCTCTACTTAAGCGGCATTTCCTCCTCTGCATGTGGTAGCATTATGTTCTGTAGGATATCCTTGTAAACGAATCGATCCATTACACCATATATTTTATGAGTTGGTCCGATTCTATGACTAGAATATCATCCCCAGACCAATACATTTCCTCCTCCATGTTTTACTGTACCTTTGGTATATCGAGGGTTAAGGACTTGTCCTTTTGGTCTACGTACCAGCTTAAATCCAACAGAACTTTGAAAATTGAACTTAGACTCATCAGAGAAGAGTACGGCTTTCCATTAGGTTGTGGTCCAGTCGATGTGCTCCTTTGTAAATTCGATTCTAGCTAATCTGTTTTTGGCAGAAATAAATGGGTTTTTTGCACTTCGACATGATTTTAATCCACCTTCAACAGATCGTCTTTGGATGGACCTAATCGAGACATTTAAGTTTAACTGACTTGCAATAGATCTTGCTAAGATAAATGTATCCTTTTTTATTGAGCGCAGTATTTCCTGGTCGTCCCGTTTACTGGTTTTCCGGGGTCTACCACCTCTGTGTACGGTTGCCAACGATCCTGATGAACGGAAACGGCTTACAATGCGAGAAATGGCACTGTGGTGAATTCCAAATTTATTTGCAATCGACGTTATTGATTGCCCTTTATTATAATCATTTATATTTTTTTCCTTTAAATGATCGGAATATTTGCTGTAAGCTATCCTTTTATTAAAATATTGCAAACTATGACCAATGAATTTGAATGAATATAAATAATAATAAACGCGTGCAAAAAGTTTCAAATTATTCCGTTAAAATTTAAAAAATTGTGCATCTCATTTAACGGTTCTTTCTGTTGGTGATTTGTTAGAAAAAATTAAGAATATAAATGCCAACTACTTCGTGCATTTGTTTTGTCGCATGAAATATAGCGGTTTTGTAAATTTATTATTAATTTTTTTTTGTTAAAACATGTTTTTTCTTTGTTTTTGTCTTGTGTTAGTAAGAGGACTCTATTATCATTACAAAAAAATAACACAAGTAAAAATACAAATGAAATTTCCTATATTATAAAGATATCTGATTGTTAGTACAATCTCGTGCATATGTTTTGTCGCATACTGTATATTATACATATGGGGGATTTCATGTCAAGTGACCCAACTTTTTTTTTCGATTGGAAAGAAATTTGGACCAAAGTAAGTTCTTGCAGAGAGTAGTTTAGACACAATTTTTTAACACGATCGGTCAAGAACTCTCTGAGCTAGAGGGGTTCAAAATTTGACGTTTTCGGAAAATATGTGTTTTTTCTCATACATGTAGCTTATTACTTTTTGCTTTTAACAAAATTCGTCCCAAATACTTTCGATAGCTTTTTTTCAATCTTCCAGAAAAAAATATTTTTAAAATTAAAAAAAATTTTTTTTATGTTTTTTTTTATAAAGTAATAGAAAAAAAATTTTTTTTTCCAAATGTGCCCATTTTTTTTTTTTTTTTTTTTTTTGCTCAAAAGAAAGCTTAGGTCTTTTGTTTGAAGAGCTTGGAAGTCGCTTAGTGGGATGCGAGTGGGATATCTATAAAAAATAATGTTTTGTAACTCAAGGTAGAGGTTTTCCAATTTTCGCGTATATTCTATTTTGATTTTTTTGCTATTTATGTAAAATTTTCTCTTAAGCAAAAAAAAAAAATATTTTATGCTAAGAAACAAAATAATTTAACCTTTCCGACGGTATGCATTGAAAATATAAACAAAATGTGTTCAGACATTACCATATAAAAGTGATTTTATTCCAGAGGCCTACCATTTTGTTGGTAATGCAGTGTCGAGTGTATGAGGCGTTATTTTCAATGCATACTGTCGGAAAGGTTAAATTATTTTGTTTCTTAGCATAAAATATTTTTTTTTTTTTTTGCTTAAGAGAAAATTTTACATAAATAGCAAAAAAATCAAAATAGAATATACGCGAAAATTGGAAAACCTCTACCTTGAGTTACAAAACATTATTTTTTTATATATATCCCACTCGCATCCCACTAAGCGACTTCCAAGCTCTTCAAACAAAAGACCTAAGCTTTCTTTTGAGCAAAAAAAAAAAAAAAAAAAAAATGGGCACATTTGGAAAAAAAAAATTTTTTTCTATTATTTTATAAAAAAAAATAATATAAAAAAAATTTTTTTTAATTTTAAAAATATTTTTTTCTGGAAGATTGAAAAAAAGCTATTGAAAGTATTTGGGACGAATTTTGTTAAAAGCAAAAGGTAATAAACTACATGTATGAGAAAAAACACCTATTTGCCGAAAACGTCAAATTTTGAACCCCTCTAGCTCAGAGAGTTCTTGACCGATCGTGTTAAAAAATTGTGTCTAAACTACTCTCTGCAAGAACTTACTTTGGTCCAAATTTCTTTCCAATCGAAAGACATCGGTTTTAAAAGTTGGGTCACTTGACATGAAATCCCCCATATACATATGTATGTACATATGCATGTGCATAAGTATGTTTGTTGGTCTCTGACAAATACCTATACATAATTTGTATTATTTTGTCAATGTAGGAGTCATCACACTACATGCTAATGGCAGTAAATTTTGAGAATTCAATGTAGGATTTAATAAAGCAGCAGTTGGTTGTGCAACTATTTCAGATAAATGTGGTTCAACAATCATGCGCCTCTTAGTACGCACTGTATTCGGTATAGATTTTGCTTGTTTAATTATATTTAATGCTAAGGGCTGTTGCTTGTGAGCGGCATACTCGGCCTTATGTAAACGTTGACGATGTTTGTACATGTTAGCGCTAGAGGAAAAAGTCATGGGACAATTGGGACATGTGTATAATGCCTCACCGGTATGCACAGAAATATGTTCCTAAAATGTAAGACAAGAGTTTAAATAATTTCAAATAAACAAAAACAAAAATCTTACCCTTAAATCTTGCTCACGTTTAAAGGCCTTCTCACACATATGACACTTGAATTTTCGTTCACATTCGTGATTTAAATAAATGTGCCTTCTTAGAGCTCGGGCATTTGTTGAAACTTTATTGCATATTTGACAACGGTGTTCGCCGCCAACATTTTCATGCATAAATTTCATATGCGTCCGCAGGCCAGACATGTTGCGGTACCATGTATTACAAATTGTACACTGTTGTGGTACCGGTTTTACCTCGGAATGTTCGGCATCCACATGCTTTCGCATACTTGAATTACAAGCAAACGCTTTGCCACATTGATCGCATATTTTTTGTCTGTTCGTATCATGACAATACATGTGTTTATGTAGTTTAGCTTTAGAGGGCCATCTATGTGCAATTTTGCAAAGAAATAAATTCAAGAAAATTATTTACAAAAAATTAGTATTTTTTTAATGTAAATTTCTCTTACCCTAAGTGGCTTTGGTAGAGTTGATTTTGAAGAAGCTTTACCCAATGTTATTCTATGTGATATTGTTTATATTAAAAATTGTTATACGTTAAGAGTTACATTTTACAAGTTTTATTTTACACTTATAAACACATGAAAAACTTAAAGGATATAACACCGGACCGGACCGGCCCGCAGGTTCTTTCTAATATTTTTATTAGTGCAACGGGTTGACACAGATAATCCATACTTGCTACAAAATTTATAATAAGATTTTCCACTTTCATCGTCTTTTATATTTTTTTTTCTAAGGAAATTTGCTACATTTGACTTCTTTTATTTTAAACATTTTCTATGTATTAAATATATAGGGCACGTGACATAAAATACTGTCACTATTAAATTTCATTTACTTGGCAGCTGACCGCAAAAAACAAGTATAAAACTGAAAACAAAAATATTTTATGAAAGAAATACAATTATTTGTATTTTCAAATACAAAAATATTTTTTTATTCATCCTACAGAACTGCAAATGCAAAATGTTTGCCTTTCGTACTATTGTTAATTCGTGGAAACGAAAGTACATACTATTGGACGTCCACTGTAAGTAGACTTCAATACATTAAAGGTTAGTTTAAATATCCACTTTAAAAATAACTACTTAAAATCTGAAAAACATGTAATAACATTCTTGGGTGTGATTAAAATGTTCTTTTTTTTTGAAAACTTAAATCTATAATTTTTTGCTGGATAAAAGTGTTTTTTTAACATTATATGACTGTTTTGGAAAACCCTTTTATAACAAACAAAAAACATACAAAGTTGGGCTACGAAGGGTAGCAGCGAATCCAACTCGCCATCTCCCCCGGAGGCCTTTAGGCCCATTTTAAATCCCTTTAGAAGAGTCTAGAAGAGAAGAAAGGAAAGACAAGTATTCCATAGGTAAAAGGAAAAAGAGAGCAAGAGTGCCGTCCGCAAGAAGTCCAAGAAAGTCGGTAGTCATAGGCGCTGAATCACCTATCTGCCCAGCCACCCAACCCGCCTTGATGAAACCTTTGATGTTCTCCAGCCCACAGCCAGGGCCCTAAGCAAGTCCATCTAGAAAGTGCCCTTCTAACCACCTTTGTCGGCAGATCTGCAACCCAGGGCAGTGGCAGACAAGGTGTTCTACCGTCTCTATCTCCTCCTCATCCCCGCATAACCTGCAGAAATCTGGAGAGTTCTTGTCCCATTTGCTTGTTATATATCTCACATCGCAGTGCCCTGTAGAGTCCCAATAATGCAGCTCAGAACCCCCTGGTCTCCTTTAGCAGCAGTTCAGTGCCCATTCTGTCCAGCATAGTCTAAAAAAGTCTAAATCTAGAGATCCTGCAATTATCACTGTCCCTCCTGGTTTTGCCCAGCTTGTCCATTATGCAAGTCAGCCCATAATAGAAACCCAGTGGTGGCCTCACCGGCTCACAACCAAGTCCAATATCCCGGGCCGATCCCTTCGTTGCCAGTCCATCGGCAATCTCAATGCCGAAAATGTCACAATGACCCGAAACCCAACAGAGTCTAACCATGTGTGTCACCATGATCGCCCTAAGAGCATGTCTGCAGTCGTTCACGAGTCTAGACCTGACATAATGCCCCTCTAGAGCCTTTAGCGCTTCCTGACAATCAACGTAGGATGTCAAGTCCTCTCTCCCATCCGCTTCCTTCCCTTTTAATTCCGCAACCTTCGTCACCACCAGAATTTCAGCCTGGAAAACGCTGCACTCGTCCGAAAATCTGTAGGACATTTCTACTCCCGTGTCCATTATAAAGACACCAGCCACGGTGCCTGCCTCCATCTTCGATCCATCAGTAAAGACTGCACACCCCTCATACAGCTTCTCTGATCCCTTTCATGCCTCCCTATCCGGAGGATCCCAAAGTCAAGTTTTGCTACCATATAGTCCGTCACACCTGACCGCCGCAGGATTCGACCATCCCCTTCCTAGAATGCCGGCGTTACCATCCGAACCTGCCCTACGCATACCTGACTCACTAAGTCTAGTCCAGAGCTGCCTGTGGTGCAATATTCCTGGCCCCTGTAATGCCTAGTAGTACTACACATCTCTGGACCTTTGTCAAGAGCTTCTTTGTCGCCCCTCTATAGGGTCCTATACCATACGAGGCTACCGTACGTAAGAATTGGTCTTACAACGGATGTGTAAATCCAGTTCACCATAGCCGGTTGCAACCCCCAGTTCCTACCTATGGAGTTCCTACAGGTGTAATAGGCATTGAGAGCCTTTCTAACCCTCTCCTCTGCGTTCGCCCTCCAAGATAACTTGCCATCCAGAATTATACCCAGATACCTGGCCCTATCCGGATTTCACCATGTTTGAGACTTCAAAAAGGCTGCTTGTGCTATTGTTGTTTAAATTACAAATAACAATGTGGAATGAACAATAAGAGTACGTTCCTTAAAAAAGCCTGAAAACCACATATACCATTGCAAACAAGGCATGTCGATAAAAGGTGGTTGCAAGAAAAAAAAATCAAGAGAGTTATTCTCTAACTCTTTTTTTTTATATGGAGTTTGACACTAAAATTAAAATTCTTTTTCAATAGATGCGTCAAACTTCATATAAAAAAAAGAAAAAAATAGGAGAGTCAAAATGTCCGTCCGCTATTGCGGCCACCTTGTAGCGATACGCCTTGATTGCAAATGTCAATTAATGCTTTCATTATAATCATAGTGGAATAATTATAGGTTATTGCAGTTCGGAGAGTATTTTGTTGTTAAATTCATTTTACATGGAATTTGACAATTGTAAATTTAAATAGAAAGAATGTATGCAATTCTGACATAAGGGAATTATCATCTGACGAGCAGTTTCTATAGTGAGGTCACCTATTTATTTCTACTATATTTATAATAATAAAATTTAAAAATAAAATATATAAAATATATACTTTTTTTCAAATATACCTACTTAAATTTTGTAAACATATTTTTTGAAAAAAATGCTTTTTTATTTAAAATTTTTATTATTACTTGGATCTTAGATTTTACCCCTAAGCATTTTAAATTTTTATTGAAATTTCCTTACACTTAAGTGACCTTAGAATTTAGAAAATAAATGTTTAATTGGAAACACACTACAAGGTGCGTTTCTTTCCTCTCCTAAAACAACTAGAACGCGCAAAAGTACGGAAACACAAAAAAAACAAATATCTAGCCCAAAAAAAAAAAGACATGAAATACTTTAAACAGGTACCAACCCATAAAAATGTATGTAGATTCTAAGGAAATAAAGATCAAAATCTGTTAGTTTTTTAAAGAAAAATATTAAATAAATTTGAGAAATGAAATTTCTGACATTAACGTAATTGAAACGTCGGCTGAAACTTCACAAACTCACATATAACTTTTTCAATTTTTATTCACAAGTCTTTAAATACAAGTTTTTGTACATTGGCAATTGAAAATTGTCGGCCTTTTTGCACTTCCTTATCTATTTTTTCAATAATATTTGTCATTTTATGCATAAACTTACAAAACTTTAAATTTAATTGCATTTTTAAATGTTTTTTTGATTGTCGTTTGTTTTTAGTTTTCCTCTCCAAAGAGTGTGGTTTTGTTTACAAAATGTATGAAACTTGACAAAAGTGTGGCAATATTGTTGAGAGAATTTTTTTTTTAAAGTGAGAGCATGGTAAATTTTTGATCAGGTGGTGTAACGAGCACAGCTGATTTACTTTTTTTATGCATAAATCGAAACTGGGTTGTCAAAGTTGTTTACTTTTACATATCTTTTTTGACACATGAGCCAACTAACACCACAACAAAAACATAATTTTTTTCACCACAATTTAGTTGTTGTAGAATCAACACCACCTTATGCATTAATTCTCCTTGAGTGAGAACATAAGAAAACCCGCTGTCAGAATAAAATAGATTCTATCATGGCGCAATTATGAGTATCAGGTGGTGTCGATTCTACAACAACAAAATTTGGTGAATATAATTTTCGTTTTTGTTGTAATTTTCGTTGGCTCTGTTGTCAAAAAAAGATATGTAAAAGTAAACAACTTTGACTACCCAGCCTCGATTTATGCATGAAAAAAGTAGATCAGCTGTGCTTGTAACACCACCTGGTACGATTATTTCACCATGGATTCTATTTTATAACCGCATTCAGCAGCGTGACTTTACGTCAAATTAGGTCTGTCTGCGTACTTTTCCAGTAGCAAATACTCAGTAATATTTTTTGGGAGAGTAAGACCAATTTTACTCTGTCGGCTAAAAATATATCAAAAAGTACGCAGACAGTATCCAGTAAAATCTTGCAAGAAAACAGCTGAACGGTGTGTAAACAATTCAAATAACAAAGCAAAAGAATTTTAGCATATGTGTACGCGGTAAATTATTTGTATATTTGGACATTTCTGGCATTATTAAAATGTTATGTTTATTATAATTTGTTATAAACGTTAAAAATCAACACAATTCTAACTATTGTTAAATTTCAATGTTTATTTTCGTTTCACAAAAATTATTTCATTCAATTAGTAAATAAAAACAGTTGTTCAAAGTAGTTGCAAAATCTTACAAGAAGAAATTTCTCCAGTAACATTTTGCAAGTTCTCTTACTTCCAACTGTCAAAAAATTTTCTTTTTGGCTCTCTCGTTGCAAGAGATTTGGAGTACGCAGACAACATTTTGCAAGATTTTGTAACATTTTGTACAAAATGATGCAAAATATGTGTACGCAGACAGACCTATTGTATGGAAAAAAAACGTTATGCCAGTGTTCTGTTTTCATTATTTAAAAAAATCCCTAGTCAAAATAA
Source organism: Melanophora roralis (assembly GCA_963583895.1). Lineage (NCBI taxonomy): Eukaryota > Metazoa > Arthropoda > Insecta > Diptera > Rhinophoridae > Melanophora > Melanophora roralis. Next base: position 72,386,923 of record OY757191.1, read on the forward strand.
AGTAGATTTTATTTCAAGACTGCTTTTAGCAGCGAGGTTTTCTATTAAATTGTATTGCTTAAAAACGTAATGCTTCAGTTCTGTTTCTTTATTTACTTAATCTTTAAGTACGGAACGCGTACGAGAACACAATTACTATTTTATTAAAATTAAAACTGAAAACGAAAGAAATTATAAAATGAAATAATTTATTTTAAATTATTTATGTTAAGAATTAAAATTATTTTTTAATAATAATGTATTTTAAAAATTTTAAAAGTAAAATATTTTTATATTTTGTAAAGCAGACAACCCAAAAAAAATCGCCGAAATTTCTTGATATTTGGCATTACTTTTGGTAGATATTAAGGGCCTAATTACGTAAAATGCAACGCATTATAACGCAAACAATTGTATGGAAAAATTAAAATTCTAAAAACTTTTCCATACATTTTGTTTTTGTTCTAGGGCGTTGCGTTTTAGGAAATAAGGGGGTAAGTTGTTTGAATATTTTTTGTTTGTGAGTTATCGGGTGGCAAAGTGTTGCCATATTTAAAATTTTGCATTTTTAGACATAAAGACAAAAACACATAAATAACTGTACATGGCAATCACACTGCACCTATACCACAAAACAAAAAATATTTGGTATAGCTATACCAAACCTCAAGAAATTTCGGCGAAAATATTGTGTGGGTTGTCCGCTTCACGATTAAAATGCATCATATATAATATGCTGAGTATAACTTCATTTGTAGTATGTATTATTTAATGTAATGTCATGTGTGGATATAATAATTGAGGATTTAAACCCGTTGATGGTGGTAAAATGGGTTTAATATCCGTTTCCAAATGAGAGCGTGCAGCTTCACCTACAGTACGTTTTGCTTTAACAAATTTACTACCCTGTTTAGCTTGTTTCATAATATTTGGAGGTATAGGTTTGCTACGATCTGCCTCCCATTCGGCACGATGCAAACGTTGCCGATGTTTATACATATTTGCATTAGAAAAGAATGTCATTGGGCAATTAGGACAGGTATACAATACTTCGCCGGTATGCACGGAAGTGTGCTCCTAAAATTGTGAAAAAAAATAAATTAAAAAGATTTTTTATTTTTATATTTTTTAAAATTAAATGAAAATTTAAATTTTATTACCCTTAAATCTTGTGCTCTCTTAAATGCCTTATCACACATAGTACACTGAAATTTCTTTATACACTCATGATTATGATAAATGTGCCTTTTAAGAGCTCGCGATGTAGATGAGACCTTATTGCAAATGTGACAACGATGCTCTGTTTGTACACCTTCGTGTATATTTTTCATGTGTTGTTTTAGTCCTGACAAGTGCCTCAGCCATGAACCACAAATTTCACATTGCTGAGGAATGGGCACTGGTTTGGGTATGTCTGAATGTTCCAATTCGTGGTGTTTTTTAAGACTGTAGGTACTTTTCAATGTTTTTCCACACTTATCGCATATAACCGTTCTTCGAGGATCATGTACACTACGCATATGATCTTTCAGTTTCGTTTCGGTTGGACATCTATAAAATCATAAAAGAAAAGGTAGAAATTTATTGAAATTTTAAAAAATATATTTACAACTTACAAAAGAGAGACTGTGAAATTATGTGTGTTTTTTTCCAAAATCCATAATATTTTAAATTTTTTTTTTACAATTGCTTGTTAACAAACACTTTTGAAAAAAATCATAAATTTTTTTATTTGCCTTTGATAGTTGATTTGTAGCTAAAATTCGACTATAATTAACTAGCCTTAAGTTGACGCATATCACGTTCAAGGCACTAAGAATTGCCGAATTCCTTTTTTTTTTTTGTTAAAAATGTGTTAAATCTTTGGAGTTGTAATATAATGTATACAATATGCATGTTATTTTTGTACAAAAAAGTTAAAAGTTTTATAACAGGGGAACGTAATATGTAACTATAAAAGTAAATTTAAAAAAATTTTTTTCATTTTTTTATTCCTTTTTCCTTTTTTTTTCTAAATAATTATCATTTTTAAAATCCTTTATTTTTCGTTGAGCTTGTTTTAAAGCAAATTTTTGCTTTTTATTGTTTTTAATAATGATTAGTAAGCTCTTTTTTTGCTGGGTATATAACTTACTAAATATACATGAGTTAAATTATTATTATTTTTTTATTATAAAGCACATTTTTGGTTGTTAGATTTTTTTATGAGATTCTCAATTTTGTCTTTATATTCGGCTTTAAGTTCATTATTAAAAATGTGATAGCTCAGAATGGAAATTTCATTAAAAATTAAGTCATTCCGATACTACCCGAGTGTAATGCATTTTCGAAATCAGCTACGATTTCTCGTCAGCACTCTTTCTATTCGGTACTACTGTAAGTTAAATGTTGATTTGTTCTATTTAAACAAACTTTAATTAGAATTTGAATACTGGAATTATATTCATGTTCTATATTGCTTAGACTGAACTAAATCCACATACAATCCTATGTTCCCCTATTCTCATTATATTCGCATTTATCACTAGTTACTTCTATTATTTACAGTCAAATCCCGATAATTCGTAATCGTAAGGGACCGGCCATTTCTTACGAATTGTAGGGGTTTTTAAATTAGCGGGGTTTCGATTTAACGGGGTTAAAATAAATACGAATTAACGGGGTTTTTCAATTTATTTTCTAAAACGATAAAAAGAAACATAAAAAAGTTGTACGCGTGCGCTTTGACATTTTTCTTTATAATTCATGTAACAAACTAATCTTAGAAAATAAACTCACACACACACAAGCAAAAGCAAAAACCCACGTAAAAAAATAGCGGTAAACAAAAAATCATTCTTTCCATGTTTCTGTTGTTTTTATTACGAATTATAAGTAGGAGTTAGCAAATAATTACGATTTAAAAGAGGTAAAAGAGATTTTATTTGAGAAAAAAATTACGAATTAGCGAGGGGACCAAAACGTATGGAAATTTTACGAATTAACGAGATTTTTTCAAGGGACCGACAGTTTATTACGAATTATCGGGAATAACGATTTATCGGGGTACGAATTATCGGGCTTTAACTGTATTTTTATTTTGCTTTTTGCCATCCAGTATTTTAACTCTAATTAAAGTTTGTTTAAATATAACAAATCAACATTCAACTTATTGCAGTATCGAATAGAAAGAGTGCTGACGAGAAATCGTAGCTGATTTCGAAAATGCATTACACTCGGCTAGTATGGGAATTACTTAATTTTTAATAAAATTTTCATTCTTAGTTCACATTTTTAATAATGAACTTAAAGCCGAATAAATAGACATAATTATGATTCTCAATATTTTAAAAATTTTTTTTTGGTTGGCCTGCATATGTTTGTATTTATATTACTGTGGTGGATTAAACTTCACCTGATTTTTTTTTTTTAATTTGTAAAGGTGTTTTAAATTAATATTTTTATTTTATTTGTTAATTTTTATTGATATATTTATGTACATATTTATTTTTAATAACATTATTATTTCGTTACTGTTTTTTTTATAGTTATTTTGTAAGAATCTGTATACTATGAAATTCAGTAATATCCTATAATAAACGAAGGTTTAAACATTTCTAAGAACATTTGTTACGGATTTTTTGTGTAACCTCCAAAACCAATCATTTTTATAAATTGTTTTATTCTTACAATTACGGTAAAATGTGTTTGGTGTAAATACAACATGTACTGTAATTCATTATGTCTTTTAAGTGAAATATTTTAACTGGGTAATTAATAAAAAATGGTATTTAGTTAAAAAAAATAAGTGTTAATAAATATCTAAAGGTTAAGAAGCACCACATGTATTTCATAATTTCTTCTAAATAATTGACTTTTTAAGTTAGGAAATTTTTTTTTCAAACAACTTTACGTTTTCTTATACATATGTATATATGTATGTAAAAAAACACTTTTCGTTGAGGGGAAGGAATTTCATTACTATCAAGTTTCTATTTACATTTAATGACCTTACATGTTTTTTAAACCAATTTGAATTTTCTCTTTTTTTTAATTTTAACTAACTATATTTTTAAGCCAAATACATAGCTTTTTTTTACAAAGGCCACTTAAGGTAGGGAAATTTTTATACTTAAAATTTTTTGCATACAAATGAAGAAAAAACAATTTGTTATTTTTAATTGTACTTACTTCTTTTTGCATTCGGGGCATTCAAATTTGAACTCTTCTCGTGGTACATGTTTTGCCACCATGTGATGCTCAAATGAAGCTTTTGAAGAAAATGTCTTTGAGCACTTTTCACACTGAAATGTTTTTTTATATTTTGAAGCCGGTGGATTGGGTAAATGAGTTAACTCGTGACTTTCAAGTTGTGTGGAATCACGACAAACTTTATCACATGTTTTACACTTAAAATGGTTGGGATTGGAATGAACTAATATATGTTCGGCCAGAAATTTTCTTGTTGCAAATCGGCGCCCGCAGCATTCAACAAATCCATGATCATCATTGTGATCTAAACGAAAATGAGCGCGCATTTCACCAAAAGAATGAACCAAAAGCTCACATTTAGAGCAACGTATTTTCTCAAAGAATTTCGTTATAATAGAATCATATTCGATTTGTTGATTTTGGCGAGCCTCTATTTCTTCCCGGCTCATGCGTTTAGGTTCGACCACTGGTTTTTCTCTTTTTTTGTATTTTTTAGGAACATTGCGTTCCTTCTTCATAATGACAGCGAACTTTTCCTTTTGTGACTCGCCCCAATCCGAGCCCGCTGATTCCTCTGAATCTGATTGAGAATTTGAAGATTCATCTGATTCTTTAGTGTAATTATTATCATTATCATCGTAGTCGTCCTGAGTATAGGGATCATCGTCTTCGAACTGCTCTGCTGCAGGTCTGAAATTATCGATGTTCTGTTCTTCTGTGGTTTTTTCAGATTTAATTTTTGCTTCTGCATTGACAACAGCTGCATTCTGACTTGTCGTTGAACATGTTGGCTGATCTCCCGCATCTTTTTCGTTCTTAATTTCAGAATCTGCCGCTATGTGCTGCTGTTTCTTTGCACGTTTAGAACGTGTAATAGTTGTTTTAGCTTTCTCGGCATCAGTTTTACGGGGCCTTCCTCGTTTTTTACCATTTCCTTTATCTCGTTTATCTGAAGAAATGGATAGTAATGTATAGTTTACGTCTTCCAAGGAATTGGACGTATTCAAGTTATCTTTAGAAAGATTTTCGTCCGAGCCGAAATCATCTAAATTTGTAATAGGGGCAGGAGACTGTTCTTTTTTAATGCGTTTAGCTGAGACTTTTGGGCTATGTTCTTTAACTGGCGGTCGTCCACGCCGGTTCGATCTTGAAACTCTTTCGGATACATTAGAAGTCTCTAAAATTTCTATTTGTGGCAGTAAGTCCAAATCGTGAACTTCTACTTTTACCTCTGGATCAAATATGGAATCACTTATACCATTATCTCCCATAATGGGATCTTGACCCATAGAAAGATCATCTTCAGACTTAAGCATAACATCCTGCGGTAATGGATCGTCTAAATCTATTGTTTTAATTCCTATATGTTTGTGGACTTCTTCTACCCTCTGATAGAGTATGTGAAAATCTCTTACTACCTCCCAACATGTCATACATATTTGTTGTACATCTGCACAATTCCTGCTTGTCTATATATGCATTGAAAAATGAATTATCATAGCAATGCAAAACCACTTCTTTTTACCACTTACCTTTAACCAAAAATGTTTATTGATTATTGCACTAATATCCAAACGCACCCCTTCTTCACCAAATAATTCTAAAAATTTCGGGCCCGGTTTGGTTGGAAATTCTAAGCACAGCAGGCATTTAGCCATGTTTTTTCTTCACTATGTGGCTTTAATTATTTTCGTTTTATATATGTAGATTTAAATATATTTTTACCAGAGAAGTATTGAATCCTATATTACATTTTTTTGAGAAATATATTTAAGAGTTACTAAAAAATTTAATATAAATTATAATATAAAATTTAGTTTATTATGCTAACAAAACTGCAAGAAAACTTTTTCTCTTCACGCTACATAAAAAGAGTGATGATAACATAGCTCTTCGTTTTAGCAAATTCTATAAAACAATTTAAGAAAAACCGCTGGTGTTTCAAACAGGAGTGATAACAAAGTGTATTAAAACACAAGGTGACCTCGTTAGCACAGCTGAATATTATTTTCCCTGTTATTAGTTCCTTCAATATGTATGATATGTTGGGCTTATGAAAAACTTTTGAATGTTTTAGTTTTATGTAGTAACTCTCAATAACTTTTTTGAAGGTATTGTATAAAGCAGAGAATACTCATGGGGTTTTTCAAGAAAATAGTAAAATTTTACTGACGATTTGGTTTTGTTTTTTCAATTAAAGCTTTATTTCTGTATTTTATTTCTTATTGCATATATAACTAATCGTAGTCGATGCGTGAAGTATTTTTTTAGTTTTTCTCTTTATTGACTGGCAAAAAATTATCACCGTTTGCTTATATTTCGGCCAATAATTTACAGATTTTGCTGATTTTAAAAAGCGGTGGTCTCAGGGTTATATTTGCTATTTATGCCAAAACGTTTGTTTGGTACTTTTTATTGTTTCGGAAACTTGATTTTAACAGACATACAGACGGATATGGCTATATCGATCTCCCTATCCATAAAGATCTAGAATATATATACTTTATGGGATCGCAAACGGATAATAAAAAATTACAAACGGAATGGTATAGTAATAAAAATGACCCTACCAGAACAGTGACAGTCATTTGACCGGTCGTATATTCGAATATCTTAATACAACAAGGAAGTCTTTTAATTTAATTTCATAAATGCACATTATTAATTTTTTAAATGATAACATCATTTTTGTTTTGAAAAATATTTTCTTACTATACTGCCATATACAACCAAAGCGCAAAACTTTTAATTCAAAAATGTTTTTTGGTTCAGTGTATCTATATATATTTTGTAGCATGCTATAAATGTGATTTGATGGATTGTTAAAAAAATGTAGAGTTAAAAAACGTGCTGTGATTGTTTAAATTGAGTTTACTTTATTTAAAAAAAGAAATATCAAATGGCGTCTAAAAAACTGGAATATGATTCAACGCTTGGAGGGTCGGTGGCACTTGGTACGCATATGCCTACATACAAGTACGCGGCGTCTGCTTTAAAAGAGATGAAGGAGTTGATAAGTGCGAGCAAGCAGAGTAATTCCAATAAACTAGTGTTTCAAACATTACCAAAACATATGAGGCGGCGGGCTATGTCTCATCATCCAAAAAGGCTGCCTCGCAAGTATAGAACAGCGCATATCCATCAAATGTCTAAATCGGGTAAGCCGCAAGCCACCAAGAGACCCTCCAGAAAGCACCGCAGAAGACCTAATAATTTACTAAAAGACTATTTACGAAGACAGCGAAAGCACAAGTGGTTGGAAACTCATATTTGGCACGCAAAACGTTTTCACATGATTGAAAAGTGGGGATACAAACTTCCCTATGCAAGTTGTGATAAAACATACAGGGCCTGCTATCGAGCTACCGCTGAACACTGTCTCATACAGGATATATCATTTTATGCTTGTATTGAGATCAATGGAAGTGTTGATGAGTTGTCTGAAGGCTTTGAAAAAATAACTAGCAAAGAATGTGGCTTATTGTTAACCGCCAAAACCTATTTAAACGGTCGACGAGAAGGATGTATTAATTTTTTTAAAGCAGGGGCATACCCTCAAAACGTTTTGGGTAAAGTTAATTTTTTATGGCGCTTTGGAGACGTCATACCGGATAAAAGAAGAACTTTATGGCTGTGGATACATCCAGTAGCTTACAATGCAATTTTAGAAGAAATAATAAAAGTGTTTTGTTTAAGGCCTGAAAAGGCTTTAAATGTGTCTGTAGAAACTCAGAACAAAGGGAAAGAGTCTCGTAAGGCGCAACAAGGTCTTGATTGTCAGTCAAAAAATGATAAATTGAAAAAAGCAAATTTAGTAAAAGAACGAAGACGGTTGCAGTTCATGACGAAAACAACGTTGCGCCAAAATATACCCGTTTATAGAAATATCTCTGGTTCGTTAGAACTTAAAGAGCTTAAAGATACTTTAAATAGATTTAGATTAACCGGTCCATTGGCACAAATTATTCTCAATAAAGCATTTAAAGTTAAGTGTTTAAATAAAAATTTGGATCAAGAAAAGTCATGGTTAACAGAAGCCATAAAATATGATCCCAACTTTCTTATTTTTCATAACAAACAGCAGCAGTTTTGGTCAAAATGCCAAATGAATATTACAACTCCAACTGAACTTTTATCAAATATGGTATTGGCGTTAAACATCGAAGATCCTCGCATACATAGACCACAGAAGCGAACAAAAGTTGTTTGCGAGCTAAGTGAACAAACCTTTTGCGATCCGTATGATTTGTTACTAGACATGCAGCCTGAAATGAGCTGCTCAGCCTTGTGGTGTCATCAGCTTAGAAACCGTATATCTTCCGAAATGATGAGTACTCATCAGTACTGCACCATGAGGGCTCAGCATGTTATAGTGCCCGGAAAATCGTGTAATTTTGAAGAAACTATGCAATCTGTTCCTGTTATATTAATACAACGACCCGGCTCACAAATCTCGAACTATAAACGTTTAGGATATGGTTGTGGATGGGATATTATCGCACCAGCTGGCTATGGAATGCCATTATGGTTATCCTTTATAATGTGGGGTGCAAGACCAGGTGGTTTGCGTGAATTTAGTTCAATATCAAGGGAACTAGGAACTGACGAACATTTACCAGATACAGTAGCTGGTAAGTTTATTACAATGCATGAAATCGAGGTACATTTGAACATTGCTTTTTGTAATCAATAAATCAATTTTCTGTATAAAATAGGCCTTCATACTGCTTCCGATCGTTATCATGAGCTTTACTCAAAATACTTTCGTTTGCCTCCGAATAAGCGTTGCAATTATCGTAAGCACGCTATAGTTTCACCATTTCGAGCACCATTCCAGCAACTAGTTCGTGATTGGTCTGGTACTGTAAACGTATCGGGCAATATAAACGCCGAAAAATTTTTCGTTTTAAGAGAACGGCAAATATTGCAAAATTTGGATGAATGTGTTAAAAAATGTTCTCTATTCAGATTTCCTTTATCACAATCAGGTCAATGTCTAATACAAGTAAAAGTAATCTTGAAATCAAGAGGAAATCCAAAGGAATTTTCAATTTTATGTTTGCCTACTAAAAAGGATTTAAAAAAAAGTCTTAAACAAATGAGATCAAACAATCGAGAGCCGGTATATGTCGAACCTTTGCTTGCAGATCCTGATGAAAAGGAGAGGCATAAAGTACGTATGGACCACAAAAAACTGCTAAAACGTTTGCGAGCCAAAAGAGTAAGAGAGAAACGAAAGCAACAGGTAAGTGGTTCAATTTAAAAAAGGTCTTAATTAATATATTTATTTTAATTTAGGAAACAAGCACCACAAAGGTGTTTATAAGTGCTGCTGGTACTTCAACCTTGTGTTCAGAACAATTCAAAAAAATGTGTGACCTTTGGCTGCCACAAGACACGTCCACTTTGTTTAGTGTTCGCAAACAAGGAACCCGTGATTGCTTTGGGTACTGTACATCCACTTGCTTTTGTCTAACTGAAGGCACTGTAGGCGCGACTGCTTACGTTACGGTAGAAGGCTTAAAGCAGCTATTAAAGTTAGGTCAAGAGTGTAAATTAAAGCAGCCCTTGTGCCTAATACGTTCTACAAATAGCCGTAATTATCGTTTTGCTAAAATTCAAATCAATTTGGATGTCTTTTAATACTTAATGCATAAATACATACGGAGGTATGTATACACAAATAAATGAAACAAACGCGTATTTGCATATCTAAAAATTATTTTAAAACTACCAGCAAAAAATAATACATACGTAATTCTTTAAAACACACATTTAATCATACCCAAAAAATCTAGTTATAATGCGGGCAATTAAACTAACTAACTAATCCATAGACAAGCTTAAGTCTGTATTCTCTATTTTAATTGGTGGTTTGAAATTGGGTGGTAATTTGCCAGAATATCTTTCACGAGTTGTTTCCTCCCACTCTTTGGGGTGCACCCTTTTGCGATGATTATGCATGTTGGCGTTGGAATTAAATGTTTTCGGACACCAAGGACAAGTGTATAATATACTGCCTGTGTGCGAAGCCATGTGTTCCTAAAATAAATAATTTTTATATTTGAAAAAAAAATCATAAGAGTTGTGCCATAATTTACCCTTAATGTTTGAGCTCTTTTAAAACCTTTATCACATATTGTACACTTGTGATCGTATCCCATTATGTGCTTATATTGAACATGTCTCTTATGAGCCTTAAGATTAGGAGAAATTTTGGAACATATTGAACAAGTGTATTCCTGTTTTCCACCAATTGGATGTATCATATCTTTGTGACGCTTTAGAGCTTTATTGTCTGTCAAGCGTAGGCCACATACGTCGCAACTAATGGTGGGAGCAATTTTTCCTTCATGCTGTAGCATATGCCGTTCAAAAACATCTTTGCAACGTATAGATCTACCGCAGATGTCACAGATTTTGGCATACTTTTTAAGATGTACTGAGCGATGATGACTGGTTAGTAAATAGTTAGAGCCGAAGCTGTCGAAGGTTAAAAAATTTATATTAATATGACTCCAAATGTGTACATATATGTATATGATACTTGCTTTTTACCACATTCTAAACAGCGAAATTGTTTTTCGCCTTCCGACAAATGTATCATTTTATGTTTCTTTAATACGCCAATTTTTGCAAATCCTTTTCCACAAATGTCACAGCAATGGCTTTTTTCTTGATTACCTTCGTGATTTTCAATATGTAATTCCAGGCAACGTCTATCTGCCAATACTTTATCACATTGATTACATTTAAAGTAATTTGGGTCTAAATGGCGATGTACATGATCGACTAAAATACTACGTCTATAAAATTTTTTATTGCAACACTTAACATGTCCACGTTCCGTATGGTTTTCGTTGAAATGTTTACGCATGGCAAAAAATGTTTCAAAAGGTATATTGCACAAAAAGCAGGTGATTTTAAAATTTTCCGATAAAAACTTATCACGTTCATTACGAATAGTTTTGGGTACAACCGGTTTTCTTTCAAAATGCTCCAGGCTGTGGTTACCGTTGTCCTCATTATTGGAATCTGAATCGTTGACATTGCTATCAATTGAAGTATCGGGGTCATTCTTCAAATGTAAAGAAAAGGTTTCTTGTTTTATTTCCAAAGGAGAAATTTGAATTGAAAGAGTATTTTTATTATGTTCCCCGTTTTTAAAAAGTGTCTCATCTAATTTGCTTCGATTTCTTTGTTTTTTATTTTTATGCGTTAAAATATTAATTGAGTTATTACAACGATCTTTAATTAGTGTTTTAAGGTCATTCTTTATATTTTTTCGCGGTCGCCCACGCTTTCGTTTTTGCTGGAGGACTATTTCATTGTTAGTATTTTTTTTGTTTTCACTTTTAGCCGAAGGTTTTAGCGAAATTTGTTGTTGTTCATTTTCTAAATTATCATTAGAGACATTTTCATTTAAAAAATTTTGTAATTTATCGTCTGCGCAATCTATTGATATGTCAGAAGGGCTTTTCTTATCTTCCGTTACTACTGAAGCCCCTTCATGAAAGGACGGGGTGCCTTTGTTTTCATATACTATTTTTGGGATAATTAAACCAAAACCGATATGAGCCTTTTCAATGCGCGTAAAAAATGTATGGAATTCGAACAATGCCCTCCAGCATACGCTGCATAACCAAGAAGTATCCTCTAAATGGTTCTAAAATTTAATAGAAAATATAATACATATCGTCGTTGTTAAATTAGTGTGTTCTATAAACATAGGACTTATGTATTCTGTACATCACAATTGCTTGTGGACGTCAATATATACAATGTGGATAAATTGAAAATCTTAGACCTCTAGACCTCTAGTAAACCTACCATTGACCACAAATATTTCTTTATTAACTGTTTAACACTTAATTCGTTCCATTCTTTGAAATGCATATTTATAGTCTGCTCATATGCCTTTTTTGGTTTTAGACACAGTAAACAACTTTCCATAGCAAAATTTGATTTCACTTTTACTAAAACCTTGCAAAATTTATTGGTGCAAGGGTTTTTTTTTGTTTGTTTATAAAATTTTTGATAAGAAAAACAGATATGTTATGCCGGGCTCTCAGTTGTGGCGATTTTTCGGTGTTCTTAGCGATTAAAATTTAGAGCTGACGAATTAACGATTTTTTTAAACATATAGCGATGTTTTTGGTGTTTAAACACTATAAAAGTTCATGGATTTTTAATATACATTAAGCATAATTCATAAAATTTTTTTTGATTTATAAAACCCAAGAGGTGTGTTCATTTATAGAAAATTATTGATAATTTTCGAATTATAAAATGTTTAAGGTCTTTTTCACAACCCAGCAAGAAATGCCAAGCAGCGCTAGTTTTATTAAAAATTGGAGTCCCGGGATTTTTTTCAGGATCCCAAAATTTTAATATATTGTAAAACAAACTTATTCCCAAAAAAACTGTAGAAGCGAAATTAACAATTTATTTACTTTTTTACAAAAAGAATCTGTGTAGATCTGCTATTAGGGGATTATAAAAAAGGACAAAAAAGAGAAAATCGGTAACTTGTTAGTTTTTCATTAACTATACGCAATTTAAAAGGTATTAAGGCATAATCATATGTATACATACTTTAAATTATAATAAGACTAAATTTTTATAAAATCTACAGCAAAACAGACATTTTATTTAAAAAAAATTTTTTATTTCAAAATGTGGATAAAAAAGTACTAAAAACAGAATGTACTTTAATAGTTTAGAAATGCTTTAAACGTTCTAAAAAATATGAAATTTAGATAAATTTTATACAATTAAACAAAAAAACTTTCGGTTTCATACAGTAAGAGAAAAATTACTGGAAAAAGATTGTATACAGAATCATTTAGATCATCATATTATCATAATACCTAATTGCATTTAGTTCAAATGCTAATATATTAGCAATAACAACAGGGCTTTGTCTTGTTTGTACAAAAATAGGTATTTAAATAACGAATTTTGTTTTGAAACAGAAGAAATTAATAAAAATGTAAAAAATTTTGTTTTTTAAAGAAAACTTTTTGAATTTTTGAATTTTGCTTTCTAATATGGTTTAAATATGTTTGCCAGAAACACAACATCATTTTTATAACCTTTAAACTTAAAAATATTCATTCATTGTTTCACAAGACAAAAAATCAAAAAAAAAAAGTCACTTTAACATAGGTTTAAAGTAGACACATACCTACTTTAAAAAAATTCAAGCTAACGTATTTTCAGCAGAAATTTATTTTTAAATATTTTAAATATACTTTTAGGAATTATGCTCAACAACGTTTTGCAATGCTTTGTTAACTTTTTTAGCATACGACCGATGGGCTCTTTAAAAATTGTTGATAGAAAAATAACCTGCAAAATAAAAATGACAAAGAAATAAAAAAAATTACCCCCCCCCCCCCCCCCCCCCCCCTCCTCCCTATTGTATAATATACAACGATAAAAAAGCGTTACATTCCATCTGACAGATGGATGAAACTTAACCGTTAGTCAATTGTTGCTAAAGAGCATGGTACAATTACCTTAAGCAAAAAGCTAAATTTATTTTATTTTCCACATCAAGTTTTTATTGCATGTCAATAGGTACTTCGCGATCGTTAAAATTATTTGACGGCGATTCTCGAGGCTGATTGTAATTTGATGGTAAATTACCAGAATATTTTTTACGGGTGGCTTCCTCCCACTCCTTTCGATGACTTTTCTTACGATGACTATGAAAATTAGCATTTGAATTAAATGTTTTCGGGCACCAGGGGCACGTATATAGCACCGTACCTGTATGAGAAGCCATGTGCTCCTATAATAAAGTTAAAAAGTACATTAGTTATAAACAAAATTATAAAACTATTCTTTGTTTGCTAACTGTTAATGTGTGCGCTGTCTTAAAAGCCTTTTCGCACATAGTACATTTGTGATCGTAGCCCCATACGTGATTATATTGCACATGTTTCTTGTGCGCTTTTAAATTAGGTGACTTTTTTAAGCAAACAGGGCATTCGAATTCTTTTTTTCCACCTTCTGGATGAACCATAAGTTTGTGCTGTTTTAAGCTATGCTTATTTGCTAATAGTAAACCACAAACATCACATGTAACAGTAGGTAATGGCTTGCCCTCATGTTGCAGCATATGACGTTCAAAGACTTCCTTACATCTTATTGACCGTCCACATATGTCGCAAATGTTAATATATTTCTTTAGATGTACAGATCGCACATGATTGGAAAGTAGCGATTTACTTGCAAACCTAAGAAAGAGAGAATTGTTATTGGAAGTCCGTGTAAAGTTTAAATTTAAAAATTTGAATATGCATAAGTATGTATACATGTATGCCCATTTGCATTTGCTAAAGAAATACGAATTCAACAAACGCTTTAAAATACAGACATATGCAAAATTCATAGTTACTTTTTTGGTTTTTAAGTCAATAGTTGTCCTTAAAAATGTTAAATCATTTATTTTGTTTAAGTAACAAAAAATATTTTGAACGCAAATATATTTCCCTTTCTTTAAGTTGCAGGGAGAAGTGTATTTGTTCTGCGCAAACAAAATCATCGATTTTTTATTATTATAATACAACGTATAACTAACCCCCTATTGAGGGAAAAAATTACGAGTTTTTCTGTAATATAATTCCCGCCTTATGATGTGATCGTTCGGGAATAATTAAATATTAAACAAATTAAAAGAAAAATTTGAAGTTTTTCGCAACGTACGCAAATATTTTAAAAAGGTCGAATTTATACAGTACATGCCGAAATAATAAAAATTTGAATAAAGAAATGACAACATCTTTCTTTGTACAACAACATATTTTTTAATACAAATAAAAATCGTTTGCATATTTGGGTATAAAAAAATGCTGAAACTTGATAATAATTTAAATTTTTAATTTGTTTGTATTTTTCCGTAGTAAATAAACTTACTTTTTGTCACACTCTGTACATGGAACATGTTTTTCATCCTCCGATAAATGAGACATTTTATGCAGTTTCAACGACATGTACATGCTAAATTTCTTACTGCAAATATCACAAGGATGTACCTTTTCCTTTTTGTCGTTATGAGTTTTATTGTGCATATTCAAGCACTTACGATCGGCCATTACTTTGTCGCATAAGTTGCATTTAAAATAATTTGGATTAACATGTTGACGCACATGATCAACTAGAAGACTTCGTCTATAAAATTTTTTCTTGCAGCATATTGCAAATCCAATTTGTTTATGCTCCATTTTAAAGTGTTTGCAAAGAGCATGAAACGTTTCTGTTTGTATTTGACACAAGCTGCAGGTGATTTTAAAGTTTTTCACTAAAAATTTATCATTTTCATTATAAAAGCTCCTTGAAGATTTGTCAGTTGATTTTATTTTACTTTCATTTTCCCTACTTTGCTCATAATTGGAGTTAGAATCACTGTCAATATCGCTTGGTTCGTCTTTAGTTTTTTCTACTATATCAGGATCACACTTAGTTATATTAATGTCGTCGGTATTTTTAAATGTATTTGTTAAATTTGCCTTATAATTCTTTGTTATTTTTGTTGATTTCTTTACTTTAGGCTTTCTTTTAGTAAAATTCTTACTGGTTCGGTTTTTTTTACTTAAGGGATCTTGAGGAACATAATTATCATCAACAGATATGCTTTTTGACCGGCGTTGTTTTTTATTTCGAGGCAATAGTAAAGTTTCCTCTACCATGGGCTTTTCATTTTCTTCCTTTATAAAATTTGTATTAACATTATTTTTATCAATAGATTCTTTTAATAAGGTCTCGGACTCAAAATGAGTTTCGTCGATTGTTATATTCTCTATAGACGGCTTTAAATCTTCCGTTTGTATATTAAACTCATTTGAACAAATTGGTTTAACTATCTTCGATCCTAACTCAACATGAGCTTTTTCTACTCGTGCATAAAATTTATGAAAATTATTTAACTCTTGCCAGCAAAAGTTACAAAGCCAAGAGCCAGATGTCTGTAATGCATCCTAAAATGTTTGTAGTATATGCTTTAATTGTTTTAAATTTATTCATCTTACCATGGCCCAAAAATGTTTTTCGATTAATATTTGCACATTTAACTCTTGCCATTTTGATGAGTTCACTTCTATGCAATCAATTAAATGTTGTATATATTTAAGGCATAGTAAACAATCTTTCATTGTTTGTTTTTATTTTATATTTCTGTTTTATCATCAAATAATAACAAACTTGGAATTTACGATAAGTGTTAGCCGATTAAATTTCTTCTTCGACGCCTGCAAAATAAATTCAATGGCGGCTTGTTAAGTTACTTTGATTGCGCTCAAGGTGCCTTTATTCAAGGTGGTGTTATTGTGTTAGTTGATTACTGTATGTTTTGCTTTGCTCCAACCAGTGATGAGAAATGAAGTATTCATTTGGGTATAAAAAAATTTTTTTAGAGTACTTTTGTGACCTTAATGGTACCAACATATTTTTTTTCTGTTTCACTTTTATTCACCAAAATTTTAATACTTAGAGGCATCTAAAGCGTTTTTAGTTATTACAGCAGTAGACCAGATGCTATTAACAACCAGCAAAACTTTTGCTTACCTGGAAATTTAGCAAGTAATATTGGAGGTGAGCAAGCTACCTTTAAACCGAATAACTAGCTATTTTTGTTTGAGTGCGTACCAAAAAACAATCAAAAAACTTGTGACCAATAATTAACTCAACAAAATGAATACAAATTTAAGGTTTTTAAAACAAAAACATTGCTTAAAGCCTGTTTTATAATCCTTTTTTTCCATATACATATGTATGCCTACAAATGTAATTATAAACGCCCTTACTAAAAGGTAATTTTTATGCCGTAACGACCTCATTACCTTGTAACCCATTAATGGCAGCTCATTACTCAAATTAAAAATAATGCTGGGCATTTCTTTTAAATTTAATGCTTTATTTAACCGTAAATGTCATCTAATGCTTTCTAAAATATTATTGAAAAAAACTGACCTTTCATTTGGAAAATTTGTGGAAAGTAGTAGCAAAATGGTGTTAGTTTAACCAGATAAAATATTTTAAGAAGTTGTTAAGCTATATACATATTTATTTTATTCTTGCATTGTTTAACCTTTCTGTATTCCTTGGATCAAATTAACCAAATTTTATTTTTAAAGTAAGATTAGTTTTACTTTAAT
Source organism: Melanophora roralis (assembly GCA_963583895.1). NCBI lineage: Eukaryota > Metazoa > Arthropoda > Insecta > Diptera > Rhinophoridae > Melanophora > Melanophora roralis. The sequence goes on from OY757191.1 coordinate 72,404,253, forward strand.
GATACAGGTTCGTCACAAAATTTTTACTTACCCTAAAGGGGAATATAAACAACCATTAAGCAACAAATCTATGTGACCCAACATAAGTTTTAGTCTGCACAGTAAAATGTTTGTCGTTTTTTTTTCTAACTGCTTGCATATTTCTATGGCAAAATGCCAGTTATAAAATTAGCCAGAGGAGTAACACGGTAATTTTACGCATCCAATAGTATCAAAACTGGCTCTAACACCTAGGTGTCACAAGCTACATGCTAGAACCAGAAACAAAAATCGGCCGACTTAAAACCGATAGAGCGCCGCTGCCGACTAGTTTTTAAGCAGGCTAAAATCAGCTTATCTGCAATGCTGTAACTTGCAATTTGAGATGTTATTTAAAGTAACATATTTGTTTTTGAAATATAATAAACGGCGATCACCGTCACTTTAAAATAACTGTTATTTAAAAATCACGTGCACTGTTTACAGTATTCTTCAAAAATCACGGGATCGCTCATCTCTAGTAAATAGTAAACAAATTTCAGTACGACCTGAAGCTGCCAGACTTGACGTCATTAGAACGATTTTTGGTAGCAAAAAAAAGCTTTTGACGATTAAACGATTTTCGCCCTAATTTTGACGGTTTTTAAAAAAATAAAAGATTTGCTGCTTTTTTTTAAGAAAATCAGAGGCAGAAAGGAATTTTTTTTAGCCATTGTTTGTTATTATAAAACCATTAATTATTTTGTATATAACAAGGACTGTAAAATAAATTTTTCGAAAGTGGACTAATTATTTGTGTCAAGTTACTATATTTAAAAAAAAACTAAAATATTTTCTTTTGCTTAATTTTGCGTTTTAATTTGTTACTATTTTTAAAGAAACTACTTTTAATCATATTGTATTCCAATTTTTTTTAATAAGAAACAAATTATAAAGAAAAATCATAAATTTTAGGGTTGGCGATTTTTTGACGATTTCAAAAAGTTGTTTGGCCGATTTTGACGACAATTTTCCTAAAATTTTACGATATTGAACTAAAATTTTCTGGCAGATATGGTACGACCTTGAGTACAACAAAGCCAAACGCAATAATGCTAAATCTGAGGTTAAAAGTATGTGCGTGGATACCATTTTTCAATAAATAGCAGGAGGTCTCCTGGAAATTGTTTGATAAATAAAATATAAGGTTTATCTCGTTTGAACTTTTTTTGTTTTAATTTAGTTAAGAAAACAATGTTAAAGTTAGTTTTAGCTAAAAAAATTAAACATTATCCACTTGTTTTGCCACGTATTTTTCTGGCAAATTTCCCGAAAATTTTTCCCGTACAGATTCTTGCCATTCCACTGGGTGAACTCTTTTACGATGAGCGTGCATTTGGCCATTTGAATAAAAACTCTTCGGGCAAAAGCCGCAAGCATGCAAAGGTTTACCGATGTGCTTAGCCATGTGATCCTAAAAATGCGAACAAATATTGGAAATTTGCATAGCTTTAAATGATTCTACCTAAATCAATACAAATTACCTTTAATGCATCCGGTCTTTTAAACACTTTATCACACAGCGTACACTTTCTTTCATAGCTATTTTCGTGAACGACTTTGATATGCATCTTAACATTGGAAGGACTAGCAAATATTTTCATGCATATAGGACAATTGAATTCATTCTTAACACCTTCTGGTGGATGATGTGAGTTCATGTGTCGTTTTAAAGACTTCGTATCGGAGAGACGTCGACCGCAAACTTCGCAAGTTACTATTTGGGTTTTACCTTCGTGTTCTAACATATGGCGTTTAAATCTTGACTTTCCATATATAGATGCGCCGCAAAGATCACAAATTTTATTGTAACTTTTTAAGTGAACAGTACGAACGTGGTTAGCTAACGAATATTTAGAGAGGTAGCTGGAGAAAAAGGCAGAAGAAAGTTATTAGTGAGTGCGTTGCTATTGATTTACTGGGTACCTAATAATAATACTTACGACTTATCACATTGTTTACATGGAATTTTTTTATTATTTTCAGTGTCATGAAACAGTTTATGCATTTTTAGACTGGATTCAGTTGAAAGTGTCTTTCCACAAATGTTACATTCAATACCCTTTTGCTCGTGAATATTTTTGATATGCAGCTTTAGACAGACGCGGCTGGACAATATCTTTTCACAATATTTACATTTAAAATACTCTGGGTTTTCATGTAATTTAAAATGATCCATTATTTCTGAGCGATCATAGAGTTTCCGATTACAGCAAATGACATAGCCACGTTGATTATGTTCTTCTTTGTAATGTTTAACCGTTGAAGAAAATGTTTTTAGCGGAATTTGACATATGTTACAAGTTATTTCAATATGTTCGGCTATGATTCTATCATGCTCCTGGCGTTGGTGATTCTTAGGCGAGTCGTCAGTATTTACTGGTTCCTCATTAGTATCGTTCTCGTATCTGGTGTCATCGTGATCGCTTAAACTTCCAACGTCATTGAGATCTTCTGAGTAGTTTTTCGCTTTTACTTTTGATTTTAATATAACTTTCTCTTTATTTATCTTATTATCTGTTGTATTTTTTTCGAAGTTAGTTTTTTCTCTTTTAGATTGATTTTTTAATTTATTTTTATTAGGTTCCTTATCATTTGAACCTTTTCTAAATTTACATTTCCGTTTAAATTTTGTTCTCAAAAAACTAAACTCTTCGAGCATTTCCTCTTTTTCGAAAATGTCTAAAGGATTTTCTTCTTTTAGCAATAAAACCTCGGGTTCGACTTTGTTACTTTCTAGCTTTTCCTTTGATTCACCTTTAGGACTTGGTGCAAATTCTGAAAAACCTTCTGTTTTTATCAAACTAGTTAAGGTTGTATGAGCCTTTTGTATTTCTTTGTAGAATTTGTGAAATCTATTTAATTCCTGCCAGCATTCCTGGCATATAAAGGAAAAGTTGGTTATGTGTTCCTGTCATTTAAACGTAAAAACAATATACATATGTAAGCTTTTTACAGAACAAACATGTAAAATCGTTGTTAAAAACGCTATATACATAGGTACATATCGCGTTTTTATTATTTGTTTGGCTCACAAACTTAGAAAAATTACGATAGTAGCAGCAAACCAATAGAAAATAATTTGACGATATGCAAGCAAAATTTATTTTCTTAATAATATATCGCTTGCTTAATATCACAAGGTTGTACATGAAAATTGTAAGGAAAACTAACTTTATGCATGTTTTTGCTGAACTCTGGCCCATATTGAGAAAAAAACTTTAAGACACTGCTGCCAAAGGGACCAAAAGCGTCCTGCCGTCTTGGAACTAAAAATTAATTGTGTAAATTGTCATAAATAACTCGGAACTAAAAATGGGAAAAATATGTTACAAACAACCTTGTAGTATTGAGCAAGCGATATGTTCCAATGCATGTATTAGCGTATTCACTTGATCAATGCTTAAGCCCAGAGAAATTTTGCTGACAAAAATTAAAAATAATGTGACTTCTTCAATATATGTACGTTTAAAAAATGGAAGAACAACATACATACATAAGACGAGAGGTAATAATAAAAACCAGTTAATATATGTAGATAAAAATACCCATATTCCTCCCAAAAAAAATTTGCCCTAAATAACAACTTGAGATCCCAATTAGAATGCACTGGTGATATCCCTTCTGCTTACGACTTTTTTTGTTGGCAGGTTAAGCAATGAACTGTTTTTTCACGGATAGATTAATAAATAACGGTTATCCACAGTAAGAATAAGGATTGTGGCTAAGAATGGATTGTCATTGTACCATAAACATTAAGACTTATTGAAACTCAAAAAATATACCTTTGACAAAGCCACAATTACAAGTCACTGTCAATTTTTCAACCAGGTACATGCTAGAGATACAAAGCAAAGAAAAAAAGAGTTTAAAGACCAAACTTGGGTCTCACGATAGAGTAGTCCGTCGAAAACAGTGATTACGGTTGGATTTCTTAGTAATTCAAAGACAGTTCGTTTGACATTGTAAAGTGATTATTTAAATGGTACATATATCCATAATTTGGATTGTCAAACCAATTAAACTTAAGTCTATGTGAATGTAAGGATTTACATATGTCAATTCCTATTTAAGCAAAATACATCGTACTTTCAATAAAAATGATTTTCTTTTGAAAACTAATCTAAGTCTGATTTTTTTTGTCCTAAAGTTTTAACGTGTGAGACAGGTACCTAACGCTCCAAAATACACATCTACCTTACCATCTTCCACAGATATTTTTCAATAATATAATTTATATTTAGTTCCTGCCATTCGGTAGAGTTTATTGTTATGCATTTTGTTAAAACTTCATTCATCTTTAAGCACAACAAGCAATTCATTATTTTTGTTTATTGAGATTTTTTACAATTATCAATTTTCTTTTAACACAGCAAAAACAAAAAATTGTACAACTGGGCAGGGCTGTCAGTTTTTTTTCAGACTCTATCCAAAATTATATCAAAAAGCGCTAAAAGCAATCATAAACCAGTTTTAAAGCCAAATAATCGCTGAAATAAAACTATTTGATTTTTGGCGAAAAACAACTGTAAAATATTTTTTTTGTTAAATAAAAAAAAAAAATTATTTAAATTTTTTTAGTTAAATAAAAAGAAAGAAATATGTATTAAAGTTCAAAACGACGAAAGAAAGTACTTCAAAAACATTATTTAACTTAAACGACGAGTTTTAGGAATATGGTGAAGATAGGAACCAGTGATATGAATACTTGTATCCCACATAAACAAACAGCAACAAAACCTATAAATGACTTAAATTGGGAGAAATTTTCCAGGAAAAAAAGTTTAAAGTTTTATTGCTCATATTTTTCGGCATCGTTTACGCCACGCCACAACGTAGCAACATTTTTTTTTTGCTAATATAAAAAACAATTTCTCGTGTTCTCCACATTGATTTATTATTGTACGTCTTTACGAGAGAAATTTATGCCTAGACAAACGTCAAACTCAGTATATAAAAAACCCAGTATAAAAATACCGGATTTTTTTTTATTTAGAATTTGACATTTGTCTAGACATGAATTTGTCTCGTCAAGACGTACAGTTTTAGGGCACTGCTACACGTTCAATAAATATCGTGATATTTCTAGTATCACAATATTTATTGAACGTGTAGCATGCAACATTGATGGATCGCGATCCATATCGCAGAATGGCCTAAAATATGAAATCTAAAATCCGGATCGCGGATCACGTGATAAATATTGAACGTGTAGCATTTTCATGATATTAAATCATGATATTTCAGTAAAAAGTTTTAAATAAAAGAAATAAAATAAAATACGCAGTGGAAAAATTAAAAAAATGAAAAGTAAAACAATTGACAAAATTTGTGTAAAGCTTATTGTAATAAAGGGTAATGGCAGAAGACAGTGAAAGCGAGTGGGATCTGCCGGTGGAATCAGAATTAACCCTCACGGCACAAAAATAACGTAAATACTGACGTGATAAATATTGAACATGTAGCATACGAGCGTGGTCCATCAATCCACTTAAATGGATCGCGATCCAAATATCACAATATATATTGAACGTGTAGCAGTTCCCTTAAAATATAATTAAGGCGCATGCATCAGGTGGGAGCGGTTCTACAAAAACAACTAAACCGTCATAGGAATGCCAGACAGAAAACAAAAACTCACAAAAGTTTTTTTCTTGTTGAGATTTTCTTAGAATACTACAGTTGTTGTTTGTAAAATAGAAAAAGATACTTAAACATAAACAAAATTTGACATTTAAATTACGGATTACGATACTCAGCTGATTAACTGAGACCACCTGGCATACATGTGCCTTAAATATAATGTTAAAAAGAACCTTTTCATAAGACAAATTAATATTTTATAAACATGTTGTTTTCAGACGATATGTATTATACGCATGACTTGTCAAATTTTGCAGTGCGAAATTGATGTATGCCGTGTCAACGCGTTTAAACATTTCATGTGTGAAATACATATGTAAAAGTCATATAACAAATTTGTAATTAGAGCGTGTTCTATTTTCATCTGACAAAGCATGTGATATCAGCTGTTTTTAGAACACCAACAAAGAAAATTGTTGTTTATTTTGGTTTAGGAGTTATGCCAGATGTAATAGCATGTGTACATGTGAAAGAAAATATTATAAACCATCTGTAAAATGACAATTTTTACAGACATACGCAATAACATGTGGATTACAAAATATCGGGTGAAAGCAACTTTAGGCGATTGCTGAAGCAATAGTAGCGAAATAGATTGCTACATATGACAATTTGCTGTTTACACGCCGCAATAAAATGAAAACACCACTTTGTAATATGTTAAAAAAATCGTCAAAAATATCGCCAAACTTTAATTTTACTCGCCAAGACCACCAAAAAATCGCTACTTTTGGTATAGTCAGCATAACTGGCAATGGGTTATCCTCATGACGCCGTTAACCTAAACTTTGCTTTCTTGTGGCTGCTTCACACTGTTCAAGGTGCCCTGACACTGTTGGTAAAACATTCTCCTTTCGAGGATGACGATTAACGACGTCTGTTTTACAGATAGTTTCCTAGCTAAAATCTGTTTTTTTTTTGGCATTTAAACAAATTCGTTTTATTACCTCGACGAGGTAATTATGCGAATACTTTTTTTTGATCATTTTAAAATAGAAAATTATGCGAATAATTTTAACTACCTAGTCATAAAACAAGTACCTATTACTTCGTTTAATGTAAGCTGCACTATGTATGTATATTAGGGTGGCACAAAATTTAAAATTCACTTTATTCATCTGAGAACCCAAGCGTAGAGCTTTGAAAAAAAAACCTTGAAAAAACAATGGGGGTTTATAGTCGTTATGAAGTTATCTGTTTACTGGAATATAAAGGAATATGAAAAACTAGAAATTGCATTTAAATTTACTTCTGTTTTTGTAATTTTCACTTTTTTCTTTGAGCATTGTTGATAATAAAATACATAGCTGTAGGTATTTATTTATAAATAAATAAAAATTAGTTTAGTTTGCCGACGTTGGTACCTTTGAGATCGGTGTAGTTAAGCCCGCGTATTTTTGTCGCTGCGCTTCCTCCCATTCCTTAAGATGAGACTTTTTACGGTGATTATGCATATTGCCGTTTGATATAAACGTTTTCGGACACCAGGGACAAGTATATAACGGAGTACCAGTATGTGTAGCCATATGTTCCTGTAAACAAAAATATTGCACAATTTGTGTAGCTTTGTATTAACAATAATTTAAAAAAACCTTTAATGCTTCTGGTCTTTTAAAAGCTTTATCGCACAGAGTACATTTATGTAAGTAGCCTGTTTCATGGGCAAAACGAACATGTGTCCTAAGAGCTCGTATATTTGGGGAAACTTTTGAGCATATATGACACTTTTGCTCTTTCTTTCCACCAATAGGGTGTTGGGAATTTTTGTGACGTCTTAAACCACGTCTGTCAATTAGGCGCAGACCGCAAATATCACAATTAATGGGTGTTGCTGGTATGTTATCGTGTTTTTCCATATGCAATTTAAATGAATTGCGACATCGCATTGTCTTGCCACAAATGTCGCAAATTTTTACATATTTATTGTGATGGATTGCTTGTATGTGATAATTCAAGCTGTATATAGTTGTAAAACTGCAAAAATATGCAATTGTATATTATTATAAAAGGTACCTATATTTTAAAAATATTTTTAAACATACATACCACTTTTCACATTTGTTACAAGAAAATTTTTTTTCATAATCTGGTGCGTGCACTAGTTTATGACTTTCTAGCTGTGCAGAGCCGACAAATGATTTACCACATGTTTCACACGTATGGTTTCGATTCTGTTGTCCAATCTCGTGAATTTTGATGTGACTTTCTAAGGTACATCGGTCAGAGTACACTTTCTCGCAATGTTTGCATTTGAAATAGTTTGGATCCAAATGATAATGAATGTGATCTACGAGTATGGGACGAGTGAAAATCTTCTTCTGGCAGCAAACTACAAAACCTCGTTTGCCGTGTTCCTCACGGAAATGTTTACGCAGGGATATAAAATTTTCAACATTTATTTGACAAAGACTACAAAAAATTTTAAAATATTCCGCAATAATTCTATCGTGCTCTTCTCTATTTTTTTCGTCAGGGTTTTTACGTTTTTTTTTGAGTCTTTCAAACTGTTTTTTGTTATCGTTTTGTTCATATTCCGTATCAAAGTCGCAATTTAAATTGGATTCTAAAAGAATTTCGTCAGCTTTTATATCACATTCAATATTAGGATTTCCTTTGACACTCTTCAAAACCGTCGGATTCCCTGAGCTACAAAAATGTTTTAAGGTTTCATATTTTTTTTTAATTGCTCTAGTTGTTTCTTTTACTTTTTTTAAAGGTTCTTCTTTACTTTCTAATAAATAGTTAACCGTAACTTTGGGTGGACGACCTCTACGTTTTTGTTTATAAATTACATTTTTTGATATCACAGATTCCTTTTTAACTTTTATTAAGGGATTTTCAGAATCTATTTTGTTCTCTATTTTTAAGGGATATTCCAATAGAATCTCTGTTTCAATTAAGTCTTCCTTACATTCTTGTTCATTTTCCACCGATCTTATAGTTTTTTTGGTTGATTTTACCTTACCACTTAACGCTTTATGAGCATTTTTTATACGCATATAAAATTTATGAAAGTGTTCCAATTCTTGACAGCAACTGGTACATATCCAGTCATATAAATGTGTATTATCCTTCAAGTTTGTTGTCATAAATTTGATTTTTTCTCTGTCAATTTTGTGTACTACTTACCACTGGCCAAAAATGTTCCTCTATTAAATATTTTAAGTTCTTAGTTTCCCATTGTACTGAATTAATGGATATGATATCAATCACTTCAGTTCTAATTTTAAGACACAATAAACAAGATTTAGCATTCATTTCAATAGTAAACCAAGTCTACAACATGGTGTTAATAACTATACAAATTTTCGTTAGCTAAGGACAAATTTTAGTATTTTTTACGGAACTTTTGTGGGCTGCCTCTCATTACTTACAAAGAATTCCAGGCAGCAGGGTTCACTTATATGAGTTTACCCTGCTGTGCAGGTTATTAAAATCGAGTGACAACAAATACAACCAAAGTAAGTTCAACAAGGTAGGAGCCATGGTACAATTACTTTACAAGGTATAATCACCAGGTGGTGTTACGAGCACAGCTGATCTACTTTTTTCATGCATAAATCGAGGCTGGGTAGTCAAAGTGGTTTACATTTACATATCCTTTTTTGACAACTGAGCCAACGAAAACTACAACAAAAACGAAAGATTTATTCACCAAATTTTTTTGTTGTAAAATCAACACCACCTGATAAATTATTGCGCTCAATAATGTATCAGGTGACGGTGATTCTACAACAACAATACTGTGGTGAATACAATTTTCGTTTTCGTTGGCTCAGGTGTCAACAAAGATATGTAAAAGTAAACAGCTTAGACAACCCAGTCTCGATTTATGCATAAAAGAAGTAGATCAGTTTTGCTCGTAACACCATCTGGTCACAAAAATTTCACCATGGTAAAGTCCATGGTGGAATAAGAAGGTGGGATCGTCCCTACAACCACAACTTTCTGTATAAATTTAGCATGTATTTTGTTAATGCAAAATTCCAGCTTAGTTGTCAAAAATGTTGCCAAGCTAAGCTAGAAATCATATGGCTAAGAGAAAAGTCAGCTGATCAGTCACTCCTACCTTGTTTAATATACCTTGTTATATATTATACGGTATCCAGTAGACATGAAAACACTAATCTACAGACTGGAACTCACCAACATAACACAATATCATCATGCCAAATGTTAAAACAGCGATGGTATGATATCATGTTTTAATTTTGATTCATTGCTAATGGAGACTATGCGTAGCATTACAAAAAAAACATAATGTTACTGTCACATGTAGACCGTTCATGTAAATTTTGTTTTTTCATTTTATAACATCGTGGTAAGTGCAATTGTCAAAACAACGACGATTAATATCATGTTTTAAATATGATTCATGTATAATGCATTTTTATTGCTAATGTAGACCTGGGTCCAAAACAGCTGTGCTCTTGAAAAATTTTTTTGTTTGTTTATTGTTTACATTTATTAAAAGCTTATAGCAAAATCTATTTGTAGAAGTTTTTATTTGTTATAAACGATATCATTTCTGCAATGCTTTCTTGTCTTTTGTGTTTAGAGTTTTATAAAAGCCTCGAAGGAGGCGTATATGTTAATTCTGAAAAATGGAAACAGCAAAATATGAGTGATTTGATTAACAAACATTTGTGGCCAATGGTAAGGAGCAAAATCTAATTTTAAAAGATATATTTTTTCATATTAATATTTTAGGAAAGACTGAACACATCATCTTGGATGTGTAAAGAATGTGGAGAGGAGTTGTATGACTTTCATAAATTTTATGAAAGAATAGAAATTGCTCAGCAAAGACTTTTGAGCACAGAATTAAAAAGTGAAGACGGAACCACACTTGCAGATAAAAAGTTTTTCTTAGACAGCGATAACAGTCAAAATTTTGAAGATTATAAACATAATCTTTTTGATAAACATGATACTGAGCTACAGAGGCATTTGGAAAAGCCATTACCCACAGAATTTGTACTAGATGGAGCACATATAAAAAGTGAAAATGAGAATCAAATTGACGAGGAAGTAACTGTGAAGCAACTGAGGAAGAGAGGAAGACCAACAAAGCAAGAGGTCCAAACAAATTATAACATTAAAGATGATCCTTTAAGGAAAGGATCAATAAAATGTAAACGATACAAAATAACGAAAAAGAAAAATATAGATAAAAGCATATTTTTACCAGATAAGAAACAGCATATATTATTATTAGATCAAAATGACAGCAATACCTCGGATACCGATCCGGAACAGAAAGAAAATGGTGAAAAGGATCAAGTTAAAAAGAAAAACCACCGTAACCTAGATGAGAAAGTACTTAGAGAGTATGACAGAATTATAGAGGAACATTTTAAAATCTTTTGCAACATTTGCCAAATAGAATTGAAAAACTTTTTAGCATTGCGAAAACACTTTAAAGTAGACCACAAGCAACGTGGCTATGCCCGTTGTTGTAAAAGAAACTTTTTTACACGCTCGCTCTTAGTAGATCATATACATGTACACTTAAATCCAGAGTACTTTAAGTGCCTTGAATGCGGTAAAATCTTTTCGGATCGTAGCCGTTTGCAGTGCCACAAAAAATTACATGATGATAATAGTAAACTGGATAAATGTGATATATGCGGCAAATTATTTGCAGACAAGGGTGCTCTGAAAAAGCATGTTTTGACACATTCATCGCAAAAATTGTACCCATGTTCAATTTGCGGGAAATAGTTAGTTAATTTTTAAACGTTTAAATCTTAACTTTTGGTAATGCTGCATTAAATTATTTTTCAGCTTTACCAACTCAAATATATTAAACCATCACAAAGAAGCAGTTCACGAAAATAAGTTTGTTCAAATCTGTGAAATATGCGGCAAGTCAATTCGTTGTCCCACCGCTTTTGCCAGCCATATGGAAAAACACGAAGACAAGTCATCTCCCATTAGTTGTGATGTTTGTGGTCTTTTGTTATCTAATAAGGAAGGACTTAAGCGCCATAGGAATTCTCAACATCCAGAGGGTGGAAAAAAGGAGCATACATGTCATATTTGCTTAAAAGTATCGCCCACACAAAGGGCTCTTAAATCTCATATACGTTCGGTACACGAGCAAGGATTCGATTACAAATGTAGTTTGTGCGAAAAGTCATTTAAGCGGCCAGCAGTTTTAAAAGTATTTCATATTTTTGTTATTAAATATACATAAATACCTATCTCTAAATATGCTTACTTTTAGGAACACATGGCAACACATACCGGTACGGCCTTATATACATGCCCTTGGTGTCCGCGGACATTTATTTCAAATGGAAATATGTATAATCACCGAAAAAATGCCCATCCAAAAGAATGGGAAATACTAAATCGTCAAAAATATGCCGGAAATGTATAATCATGGTAAACAATGCGCGTATATATCGATGAATGCGCTAATATTACAGTTCTTTTAAATATGTGAATGGGTCTATTAATTCTTTCGATAGATAAGTGTGTTCGTGTACCAAGGGGACGTCTAAAGTTCTTTTAAGTCAAGAAAACAAGATTGACAAGATTTTGCAAATGTGTCAGCTTTATTTCATTAACTAGTATACTGAACAAAAATATGACCGGTCCCATACAAATGCCCTTTCGGGCTTCAAATATTACTTTACCTTCTTAAAACTTTACAAACATGTTGATCTTTATGACACTATTATGCTGAATAGTAATATTATCAATCAATTTTTCATAAAACCCCCACATAAATGTGGTGTAGGGTATAATATGATCGGGCTTGGCCGGCTATAACTTTCTTACAGACAAACCTAAACGAAAGCGGCAGGCGTTTTTTTAACTGTCAAAAATTCTCATTATTATACAATTAGTATAATTCGCCTTGATTATTATAAAGCAAATCTAACTAAAAATCTAAGTCCATAACACGCTTTTCATGCGTTCTTGCTTTATACGCGGTTGTCAAAAAAAGTTGAATACATACGTGTATTTCATTATGACAAGTTACAGAGCATAACACTTTGACGCGACGCACGCAAGAAGTAGAGCTACTTTCTACTTTTGCATGCGTCATAAAGCGCTAAACCAACACACCAGCTATTTTGACTGATGGGAGTGAAAGTTTTATATACACCCCTATTCTGCATTTCGATTTGAATCGAAATATTCTCCGTCAGCCTTCTTCACTGTGAAATAGTTTGGCTACAAATAACTTTTTCTTAGTATATTTTGGATTTTTGGTCTTTTTGTACTAAAATCTTGTGCTTCTTAATATTAAAATTGGGAAAATAAATTTTTTATTTTTTCAAATGTATTTGCATGCGGAATCGTAATCGAAACGCAGAATAACCCCCATTATTTTAAAAGCTATCGATAAACTTATTTGAAACGCAATTTTTTTTCTTTTTGGTATTGTAGTGTTAAAAACAAAAAATTCTATGCGTCAAAGCATTGCATGCAACTTAAAACGCTTAAAGCTTAAAGTCCATGCGTTCGCAAAATTTCCAACCATCAAATACCAATCAGAAATGTTAAAGAAAAAACCACGTTTAGGTAAAGATAACACAAGCAATATTAAATGTATTTTAAATGATTTTAGTTTTAACTCACAAAAGCTTTTACATTTTGAACGTTCCACATTCGATAAAGAAGACTTACAAATAATGAAATACATATATTAAAAATAATATTGAAAAATGTTTAAAAAATTAAATTGGCGGGCTTGTGTTTTTAGCTTCCTAAATTACAATAATAATACATAATTATACTTAAAATTTTTATACATTTATGGTATAATAAAAGGAAAATAAAAATAAATCTACAATAAATCGTCAAGACTTATTAACATAATTCTTCTAACTTAAGTTATTTACCAACTAATCTTGTCTCTGAAACAAAACTATACTTATATTTTTACGCTGAAGAGAACTTAATATTCGTTTATAGGACTCTTCCTCCTCTTTGCTTTGTATTAAAATCCCTGGAAAAATAAAAAAGTATGCATGTATATCAAAACACATTAAAGGTGCATTTAGATGGGATGTATTTTACATGTGACTTCTCACTTTTGTAATTCATATGTATGTTATTGCGTATGTGTGTCAAAATTGACATTTTACAGATGGTTTATTATTCTTGCTTTAACGCGTTAATATGTAATTACGTTTGACATATTCTTTTTACAAAAATAAAGAATTTACTTTTGCTTGCTCTTTTTCTAAAAACAGCTTAACCAGATGCTTTGTCAGATCAAAATGAAATAATATGAAATTTGGCATATGACTCTTTCATACGTTTTTCGTACAAACAATGTTTCAAATGGTTTATACGACATGTATCAATTTTGCAGTGAAAAATTTTACAAGTCATATGTAAAACACATCCCGTGTAAGAGCAGTTTAACCGAGTATTTTTTTTTATATATTCAACTGACCGGCAAAACTGGCCGACATGAAGCACACTATACTGCCGACTATAAAAGCTCTAAAAGCTACTGATGTAATAAGGCTTCTGCGCTTGGGTGCCATGACACCAAGAGAACCGATTAATATTCCCAATGAGCTGGGATTTGCAAAGCCACATATTGCAAATGTTGTGATGGCAGCACTACGGGCCTAAAAAAATAAAAATAGTTAAAATAAATGAATGAAAAAGGTTATATTTAAAAGCTCGTTCGTCGTTTAAACACTTATTTAACTACTTAGCTTTAAAGGTTAAAGTAACTTTTCATTAGCATCTGAACTTTTAAAGCCTGATCGAACCTACCCTACAAGAAATTGATGACCGGAACTAACACAACCATTTTTCTACTAACACATTTGAAAAAATTTCTGTCATTTGTGACCAATATTTATATCATCGTTAACGTTAAAAACTAATAACCGTTCGTTGGTTACTATATTCGGCAACAACAAAAATTTAACGGCTGTTGCATCTGTCCGAATGCAGCGCTGTCCATTAATATTATCGAGATTTGACTATTTAGTTGTGTATTTCAAGGAAAGTAGAAATGAAGCCTACAGCATTTCAATTAAACTCCAAATTGTTTTTGAAAGCCAGTGCAAAGAAAATTCGTAAATAAGTTTGGTTGAAACTGATAACCAATTTAAAATCAATTCAAACGATATCGGCCGTAAGACCAGGTGAGATACAGTGTTATCTAAAGTTGCAGAATCTTTTTTAAGTGGAGATTTATTTAAATTGAAAGGTGACAGTTTTAAACCGTATAAAGAAAACTACGCACAACTGACTATTGAATATGGATGCATTTTATGTCTTTACAGAACAATAGTACCAGAGAAATTCAGAACTAAAATATTAGACAAATTGCGTTCCTCTCATTTGGGAATAGTAAAAACAAAAGCTCTGCATAGATCTTACATATGGTGGCTCGGACTCGACATAGAAACCCTAGCGAAGGACTGTAATTCATGTCAAAAGTTACAATCTAGGCCTGAAAAGAGTACTCTAAAACCAGGGACATCATGCTGGTATTATCAAAAACTTTTATTTTCTAAGAGATTTTTAAAAAGTTTTTAAAACTTAAGAAATCACCTCAGCGTTTACGACAGCTCAGCAGTTCGTCTCAAGTGAGTTTCAAAAATAATTATCATTTAATGGAATCAATCACATATTGACAGCACCTGGTCACCCTTTCACAAACGACCAAGCCGAAATTTTTGTTGAGACCATCAAAAAGTAAATTTTAGTAAACTTAAACTTAAATAAGGATGCACATTTAGACCAAATAGTATGTCATTTCTTAATGGATTACCGCAACATGATACTGTAGTGCTGGCTAGTCACCAGAAAATCCTATTTTTCGGAAGGATATTAAAACTCTGCTTTTGCAGACTTAAACCAACAGCAACAACAACTAACAACATAATAGGTTTCCAACTTAACAATATTAAAAACCGTAAAGGCAATAGAAACGACTTTTTCGAAGAAGGGGAAAAAGTAATTGTGCGAAAAATTAATTGTACCGAAATCCAAACAAGCCCAGTTGGGCTTAGGCAATGTGCAGATGTTCCATAACAACAACACTATAACTTCAAAAAAAAAGCAACCAGACAAAGAAAGATGTTTCACTCACTAGAAGGGAATTCACAGATCATGTGAAGGAGGCAGAGTAATTACAAATTTAATATCAAACGTAAAGTAGTGGAAATGAAAATTCGTATCACTTAACGTTTTATCCTAAATTGCCCTTCCCCCTAACCCAACTTAAGTTGCGTTGCCAAATGGGAAGCGAAATTGCTCGGTTGCCAAAATATTAACCATTTGTTAATTAAAATTGGTATCTGTTAGTCGTCAGTTGCTTTATGTAATTCAATTACTTGAAGTAAGGTTGCCATACAAAACCAACATATTAACCCTTAAAAGATTTCGTAAGAGATCTCTTGACAACCATCTTTGTATATTGTCCAAATTAGGTAATAATTGTGTTTTTGCTCGCTTTTACTCCATTTCTTAAAATAAATCTTACCGTAATTGCTTTGGACGCTATTAAACTTCCTAATTTTTCATAAGCCACAAACTCATTGATAATAGATTTTGTTGCTATCACTTTGGCCACAGCATCACAATCTTCCCAGGGCACTCCCATGATCCATGCTAATGGCATAAAGATTTTTGAAAAAATCCATTCGAAATTAATATCGTCAACACCCACTAAACTTCCGAACCAATTGACTATAGCATTCAGAAAGGCTATTAAAGCCACAAATGCCACTATATTGGAAATAATTCCCAAAACAATGGGTACAGCATTGTTGGCACCATTAGATGCAGCATCTAAGATGGAAGAATCTTCTCTAGAAAAAAATTTAAAGATATTTTATATGTATATGCAATAAGTTAATAACCTTACGATTTTTCCAGTTCTATGTTATCCGATGTCGTTTTGCTCTCCTCTGTTTCTGGCATATACAATTTCGATATGGCCAAGGTGGCCGGTGCTGCCATTACACTTGATGTTATTAAATGTGCTGGCGAAGCACCAAAACTCAAATAGGCCGCCAACACTGTGCCAGAAACCGTAGCAAAACCCGAAACCATAACCGAATGCATTTCACTTGCAGTTAATTTCTCTATATACGGACGTATAAGTAAAGGGCTTTCCGACATTCCCAGGAATATATTAGCGGCCGCAATCAAACTTTCACACACTGTAGTGCCCAGGAACTGTTGTAAAATCCAACCCATTTTCAAGATAACCCATTGCATAGTGCCCAAATAGTAAAGGATTGATATAAAAAAACTAAAAAAGAATATTACGGACAATATAGCAAAAGCAAATACGCCATCATCTACTATAGTGTTGCCGTAGACAAAACGACTACCCTCATCGGCAAAGCTCAAAAAAGTGGCTGTCTTATTGCCAATACACTCGAATATACTACGGCCCACACTCCAGCGAATACAGACGATACCTAAAATAAACTGAAGCGATATGCCGGTAATAACAATACGCCATTGAATGGCCGAACGGGCTGTAGAAAAAATGTAACCCAATAGTATAAAGCAGCATGGCCCAATGAGAGAGACCAACTTCTGACGTTCGTCTTTGGTTTCAAAATATAAAAAGATGACTAAAGTTATGACAAGTACAGCTATTAAAATAGAAGACATAAACCTGAAAACAAAGGAATAAAATTAGAGCCACAAATATATATACACATGGATGTAGGGGGGTTTAAAGGATAAAAAAAACAAAAACAAACGAGTCTATGCTATTAAGGGTTTTCATTTTAAATTTTCGGTTGCCAAAATACTAACAATTTGCTAATTCGCAAAGTAGAAAATGCCACGGCCTAGATGCAAGTTATGTCACCCGATAGCAATAAGAGTATCCACTCGAACATTATTTGTTCGATTAATCGAATTTTTTTTTTATAAAGTTCTGTATTGCTACTGATAGTTGAATAATCCATTTTAAAATCAAATTTATAAAAAACAATAATGGTTTACAGGCCCATTTATAAAACATAAATGCTCACTCAAATACAACAACAAGAGCTTGAGAAATCATTGGAAGCTTAGGAGGCAACAGTTACAAACTGCCGGCGGGGAAATTAAGTACAATGCAAAGAGGATCCGAGAAATATTGAAAAATGATTTTTTAATTAAAAATGTTGCTTAAACGCAATAAATAAAACTTTTTTGCATTATTTGCAATTAAAGTTATGTAGATAAGATACGATAACCCAAAACGTAAAGTTCGCACGTGATGACCTAAAACCCTGAACAAGCTCAATCGACACCCAAATTTAATGTTTTTGAGGTTACGGGAATAATCTGTCATGAATGGCTGAAATCTGGTTAGACCATAGCATGAAAGATGCCATACTACAGGGTAAAAAACGGTGCGGAGGGAGGGTGGCGCCGTTGGAATTAAGGATTGTGCGGGGCTGCCAGTCACGATGCCGCAGATGTCGAGTGAGCATTGCATGTTAACTGTGGAGACATTTTTGAAGATTAATGATTCTTACGTAATTGCTCGTCGACAATTTTCTTCAAAGTTCGATATTCGGCGAATACGTGATAGACCGAGTGTAAATTTTAATTGTTCGTGGGTGCAGAGATTCCGCGCAACTGCTTCGGCTATGAATGTCCCACGGCCAGGGCCCAGTCGATCTTCAAGGACTCTCGACAACACTGAACTGGTTTAAGGCAGTTTACATGAAAATCTGTTACTTTCAATACGGAAAAGGGCAGCCTCACTGGGACTTTCAAGAGCGATTGTTCATGAAATTTTAAAAAAGGATCTGTAGTTCCATTCTTTAAAATTTTTAATTGTTCAAGAACTAAAAGAAAGTGACTTTGATTTATGGAAAAATATTTGTGAAACGATGTTGGAGGGTTTTCGCACTATAAATTCCATTTTTTTTCGGAGCGAGTAGCCTTTTTTTACTTTAACGGCCACATCAACAAGCAAAACTGCCGTTACTGGCCTCCATGAACCCACGACTCTCGATTCAAACATCAATAACCGTTACATTGCCTCAGGGTAACTGTTTGGTGTACCATGAGATAATTAGATAATTTTTTTTTCCTAAAATTCTCGAGGTCAAGCGACGAAATTCTTTTTGCCAAACCTGCGAGCTCATCCATCGTACTCTTTATACACGTGGTTTCAACAGGACGGGCCGAATTCACACACAGCCAGAGCTTCGATGAATTTGCTTCGGAAAAATTTCCCCCAAAAACTGTTCAGTCGCTTTGTGGACATCCAATTGCCACCGATGTCGCCCGTTCTAGCTCTCATGGTTTTTTTTATGGGACTACCTCAAAGAGAGGGTTTATAATGACAATCCCCAATCTCTTGTAGCCTTAAAGGAAAATGTTTGTCGAGGCTCTGTTTTGAACAGTATGTTCAACTCGAAGGAAGACATCTGGATCTTTAAAAAATAAAACTTGCATTTCCATTATATTGTTCAATGCTCTTAATTATTATGTTAATTATTTCGTTTTTGATTTAAGTTGGAAAATAAAAATCTGCCACCAGACACCCTGTAGTTGTTTCGATTGATGCAGAACGCTTTTTCTCTGCAATACGTTTCGTTTCGGAACAGGGTATTTGAAATTTGTTCATTCTTTACCTAAGCAGATGAGAAGTTCTTTTAAACTCTATAAACTCTAACATTTGTTTTTTTAATATTCTTTAAATACCCCTAAATATACATATGTAAGTATATTCATATAAGGAATTGATTTTCTTACTTTGTTCTACTAACTTTCATCCACCATTTATTAAAGGGAATCAAATAGTGGCGATGCAATCGTCTTCCTAAGTTCGGCTTGAAAATGAAGTAATAAAATAGTCCCAAATAGATAAAGCCAAGGAATAAAACCAAAAATCCATAACCGTTGCAGAAGCGTATTTTACATTGCAATTCATCGCCATTATAGCATTTGTCCTCTTCTGTAAAAGGCAGGAAGTTAAAATATTTTTTTAGGTAAAATAAAAGTAAAGAAGTTTTTAATGTGTATAAATCTGGGAAGCAGGGATTTGAAACGAATACTCATGAAGTAAGTTGAATCGTATTATGATTCAATTATTCTTTGCTCTGTACTTATTCTTACTTATTAAAAGGCTTCACTACTCATACCCTTTTTTAAGTTTAAGGTGCTCATACTATGAATTAAGATTAAACAATTAAAAATAAATGTTAAAAAAAAGGTTCACTTACTTTCATTTAAATAATAATGTGTGGCATAACCAAAAAATGATCCCACCGCTACATGTAATAAAAATAGTAATGATCTTTTTGACCAGATTTGTAGTTGGGTTTTTGATTTTATAAATTTTTCTTCAACTTGAAATTCAGCTATTGGAAAGTCGGCCTTATAATTTTTAGTACCATTTTCTAAGAACTGAAAAGGGCGTAAAATATTTTATTTAATGAATTTGTTTATTAATGTCATTTACTTTTAGATATGTATATACTAACCTCATCGTTGCAAAAGCCCTTGTTGCTTTTACCTTCTTTTAACTCTTCCATTTTACTTAAAATAAAAAAAATTGATATTCAGTTAGTTTTTTTTATAAAAATTTTTTAAAAATCATGTCTTCGCAATCAAGTTATGTTTGTAGTAAATATATTTAATGCGAGCTATGACTGTAACAACCATTTATGTGGCAAACTTTAAAAAGTCAATAGAGTGTGATAGAGTGACCATATTTCTTAAAAAAGAAGCACTAATTAAAAAAAAAATTAATTAAAAAAAATATTTGAAAATGTAAATATAACATCAACAATTAAAACCGCTATATTCCGCTGGGCCGAATCTTATATACCCTTCACAGCGTGTTTAGGTTTTTACCCTAACTTTTTTCAAATTCTGTATGGCAGCCCTCTGAGGGGCTGGATATAAGGGGTAATTATGTTGCACAGAAATGTTTGGGAAGCAAACTTAAATGGGGTGGGTCTTACATTTGACCTTTGTAGAAGCACCCTGGAAGAAAAATTCTCCGTAGTATACCTGATGTTTTAATGCCACAAACAAGTTTGAAAATATCAAGGGGCTTTAGAAACTTGATTTTAACAGATTAACGGACAGCCTGATTCAACTTTCCCATCTACAAGGTGGGCCGAAAGAAGTCATCCGATATTGTTTGGCTCTCATTTTTTTTCTAAATGAAAACTTTGATTCTGTTTTTTAATTATGTTTATTTGAACCTTTAGAATTTTGTTGTTTAAGTCGGAAAGATGAAATCGGTCAAATAGGCACCGTCACAACTGATTGCTTTACGGGCTTTTTTTTTGCGTTTTTCATCACTTCGGGCGACAGATTCTCGCACTCGTTTCGAATGTTGTCCTTGAGAGCTTCCAGTGTATCGGGCTTTTTCCCGTAAACACGGGACTTCAAAAAACCCCACAAAATAAATCTGGAGTGGTTAAATCGGCTACACGAGTGCGGGAATCAGTCGCCCAAAGTTTTCGTCGAAGTGATGAAAAATGCCATAAAACGAGCCCGTATAGCATTTAGTTGATACGGTGCCCATTTGGCCGATATCATCTTCTCGACTTGACCAATAAAATTCTCAAGATTCATATAAACATAATCAAAAAACAGAATTGAAGTTTTTCATTTAGAAAAAAAATGAGAGCCAAACAACTTTGGATGACTTCTTTTGGCCCACCTTGTAGATGGGAAAGTTGATTAAGGCTGTCCGTTAATCTGTTGAAATCAAGTTCCTAAGGCTCCTTGATATTTTCAAACTTAATTGAAACAACATCATGTATACTCCCGAGAATTTTTTAAGTGAAATTTAACAAAATCTTTTGGCCCACCTTGTACATTCATATACATATTGTACACTAAACTAAAAACAGTCACAATTCAAAATTCATCAGAAACATTTGTTTATATTATAAATTCGGTTTTTTACTGTTGCACTTAATTTGGTTATACAATAAAGAAAAGAATACTCTCATGAAAAATGTTGATTTTGAGTTGTGTCTGTTTAAAATTTACTGTGCGATATATCCTCAATTCTAAAAGTTGGCAAAATTAAATATACGAATATCATTGATTTAACATTCCAGCAGTATTTCAGCAGATAAACGGCTTGAATATCACAACTTCGATTTATCTTATCAGTAGAATTAATATTTCAAGTAGTAGTACATCGTTCAAACCGTACCCTACGTATTGATTCAAAAAATTTATTAAATTATCAAAAAAAAAAAAAAAACTTGTAAATGTATGATGGCGAAGATAAGACAACTGCATTAATGTTTATTTTTAAATAATTCACATAGTGATAAAAAATTTAAATCGATTTGTAATTTCTTCAATATTTATTTGCGATCCCATTAAGAGCATATGTTCTAGTTCTTTAAATGCAGGGAAGGTTGAATTAGCCATACCAGGAGATCCGTTACTATTTAAACATTGAAATCACTGGATGCATACAAAAAAATAAGTCCTATTTTATGGCGTTACCAATAGGAGACGAGTATTTGTCATCAAATTTTATTACAAAAAAATTTGACTGTTCTATTTTAAGTATTTTTTAGAATAAACTGGTGTACTTATTTAAGAATCAATAAAAATTCTAAAAAGCCAGAATGAAATTAAATCATGTTTGCCTGTAGATAAAGTATACAAGTACGTTTATGGTGTAGGAGAGACTGTAGGATTTTAACGAGCCAACTTTTATGACTTGCTTTTAATAATTTTTTAAGCACGTTTTTGAGGTTCAATATCTAGAATTTTTAATCTAACAAATACTTGTAGTTAGTATATGCGAAAAGTATTAGAAATACTTACGTATTTATTTATTTATATTTAATCAAGAAATCATTTAGGGAATCATAAAAAAAAAGATTTTAAGATGTGTAAAAACGTTTGTAGAGCTTAACCCAGCAGAAAAAAGTTACATTTAATTAAAGGCAGTTAACAATCCGCAACCTGTGACCCTGCGAGCGGTTTTCAGCTTGGCCCTCTCAAAAAAAAGCCTTAATTTTTCTGCGATCGTTGGCAGAGAATGAACTGTATAATTCAGTACTCTTATTCACAGAAAAAAATCATGTGCATATTTTTTTAATTAACGCTATATTTAAACAAATTCAACGATTTTGATTAAAAAATTAACTGTCCCAAATAAAGGCTTAATTGTATTTGAAATTTTTTTTTATTAAAAAAAGCGAACATGAACGCTAACATAAATAAAAATTAAAATTTAACATGCAAAAATCACATGGCTTGTTGGTCTGGCAGTAGAGCTTTATCAGCCTAACAATCAGATGGCGCCAGGTTCAATGCTAGAATGGGCCAATAAATTTAGCTTTTTAATTTTTTTTCTTCTTTTTTCTGTTTTTTTGTTGCACTTAGACTAATGCTTGTTAAGTTTATTTTAATAAAAAAAAATTAATTCATTAAAGTAACTAAATTGTAATCTTTAATTTTTGACCGTTTTAAAATCTTAAAAGGGTTTGATTGGAAGAATTTTGTTTTTTTCAGTTTTTACAATATTTTTTACTTTTAGAATAATGTCTAAGTTCGAACCCCCAGCCGAGTCAAAAAATTTTTTTTATTTCTTAAAAAATCCCTAATAAAAATTAAACATATTAATTGGATATTAAATCTTTATTTTTTTAGTTCTTACAATTTAGGTCACTGATATAATAATTTTGTTAATAGGTTTAAATTTAAACATTTTATTGCTCGATTCAATCATTTTGGTAATTGAAACCATTTTTAGTTTTTTTTTAGTGTAATTAGTTGCATGCATGTAGGCATTGTTGTACAATTACTTTTTGTAAGGCATTTTAAGTCAATAGCTGTTAATTTGTATGGAGGCTCCCACTCCCCTTGCTCCTATTCAAAATGATGACATTATTACAATTACTTTTTTGACTGAGTACTTTAAAGTCGATAGCTCTTACAGTTTTCATAATATTGCGTATCCAAAATTGCACATTAATCGCACATATATTTGGGGGCTACCGCTTCCCCTGCTCCTATTCAAGCAATTTGTTTTTCTATAATGTACGCTGTATTTACTGTCCTAAAAAACGGGTTATATTGGGTTTTTGCTTATATCTTGGTCTTAATTAGGGGGTTTTTCCCGGGAAACGGAAATCCAAAAATTAATTTCCCGGGAATCCCGCTTTTTGAATAAAGAAAAATTTACAGATTGTACTAATAAAAAACTGTTTTTATTTTTAAATAAAAAAAATGTATATAAGTTAATACATACATATAAAAAACGAGTTCAAAAAAGAAAAATAAAGAGATCACAGTAACTTAACTTACGAGAAGTTTTCGCATCGAGAAATATTATAAGATTATAGAAGTGTTCCAGTTATTAACAGGGCGAGTCATATAATTTTAACATATTGCAAGTTAACATTAAAAATTTATAATAGTTTTTCTTTGATTCATTCTTTCCTTGACAGGGCGACTATAAATTTCTCGACTAAAGAAATTCTCACATACCATACAGCAACGAGGCACAAGGTACACATAACCAGGTAATCAAGGCGAATTCATAAACTTTGCCCTCTGTATTTACTTTTTGTGTTTAAACGGTGGAATTTAAAAAAAATTAAAAATTTCATACAAAATTATATGTACATTTGAAAAACACGAATGTCAAATTAATTATAGTCAGCTGGGCTCTTGATATTACCTGTTTGACTGTACCCTGATTGCAATTATGAATAAATTTCAAGCACTGTAGAATGACACCAGCGGTAAAGTCTTCGTTAGGCAAAAGTCCCATTTTGTTTCATATTTACGCTTGTATTTATAATCACCCTTATTGTGTTGGCGTTGACGTAGTCATTTTTAGTTTTTTGGTACCGTCTAACAAATACGCCAATGCTATATGAATAGCACCCTTGTCATTTTTGTGGCGAATTCGACAACATTCGACACGACTACGTCAAACACAATAGGGCCCAATAATTATAGTAGGCATAGACATCTCTCAAATAAGCCCTTAATTACCATACTTTAGTTTTTTATAAAAAAAAGGAAAAAGTTAAAACAAAATGTGAATATGCTATGAAAATATTTGAAGTGCGAGGTTTTGTATTTCCCGGGATTCCCGCACAAAATTCCCGGAAAATCGGGAAATGAAAATTGACGAATTTCCCGGGAATTTTCGGGACGGGAACTCCCGGGGAAAACCCCTAGTCCTAATTAAAACGATTTTGTTCATTTTAAGCAGCGATTGTCTGAGGGATATTTCTGATTGTTTGACGCCAAAACGCTTTCTATGCGACTGGATTTCAAATCATATCCTTTTTAAGTAAATTAATTGAGACGCTTGAACTAATATTCAGTTATTGTTTTCAAATCCAGTGTTTTTTGCCCGGAGTTAATTTTTTTCCAATATTTAAATTTTGTAACCCTAGGTGTGAGTATAGAGATACGTTATGATCATTTTCGTTTTATTTACATAAAAGGGAATTATTTTCAGTTGTATATTCAAGTTAACAATTATTTAAAATATTTGTTAATTTTTTTTTTGTACTTCGAGCTTATAACCCTTTGTTTATCAAAATATTTAAAATATTGTTTTTTAATTTCAGTTGCAAAAATAATGTCTTAAAACAAAATTATCCAATTCACAGCCTGTTAAACATGTTGTAATGATCAGATAATTTAAGAGTTGTAAAAATTTTGTTAGTTTCGTTAAAATAAAAAAGCAACTTATCAAAAATTTTTATTTTTAATACAAAAAGACATATTATTTGTAGGTACATATGTCCTCGGTGTTATAAAAATATTTTTTAGGGTTTTGTGTAGAAATAGCTGCTACAATTCGTAGAACTATTTTTCTAATGTCGTAGATTTTATTTTAATTTAAATTTTTAAAAGCTTGAAACAATAAACCATAAACTGTTTTTTACAAACTACAACAGTTTGTGAATTGGGCAAATGATTTTTTAAAAAGTTCCTAAAATAAAAACCTTTTACCCTTTTAACAATTTTTTAATATTTACAAATTTTTAACCAACCTAATTTGCACTATAAATAATGTTTTGGGACTCTAAAATAGGTAAATAAAATAAAAGCTTTTAAGAAAAAGCCAAAAAACTGTTGAAGCTATAAAAAGTTTTTTTTTTCAAACATTGTGCCGAAATCAAGGTCTTTCAGCAATTTTAACTTATTTCGTGATTTTTTATGATTTTATTAATATTTATAAACAATAAGTCTGAAGGACTTACTACACCACTAATTTTATAATATTTTAAATCAACAACAACAAAAAACATTTAAACTGTACAATAATTCATTTAAAATAACAATTGTTTAACATATGAATACTTGCACTTCTGTTACCTTTAATGAAGTTGTGTTTTTATTAAAAAAAAGGTTAATTTTTTTTCAACAATTTTTTTTTGTTTATTTTTATGGCAAATATTTAAGTATATAGTATACTTTTTTTAATCTTTATAAAATTAAATATATTCCGTACTTGGCGTGTGTTTTAATATGAACATTTTTGAACAAACTGACTTAAATAGAGTTAACAACTTATTTTCGTTGTTAACATTTTTATTTGTTTCGCTCAATTTGTTTTTAATGTGTTTTTTGTCTTGTGATAAGAGCTTGCTAAATACAAATAAAAAAATGTGCAATAAAAAACGGTTAAGAGTTAGAACAATATTTTATCTGAGCCGAAACACAATTAAGGCCCTTTAAAAGAACGGTATTTTAACAGGAAAATTAACTAACATTAAAGAATTTAAAAAATTCTAATTCAAATATTAATTTATTACATGATTTATTTATTTAGGAAAATAGAAAAGAATATAAATTTACTTATTATTTTTTGTTGAACTTATTTGCTCAACTCACAAGCTCCGCTAATCGAACTATTATACTATTTTACACAATCAGGGGATTCACAAGCTGTTCTTTTATGTAGTATTGTTATAATGTTA
This sequence comes from Melanophora roralis, assembly GCA_963583895.1. Lineage (NCBI taxonomy): Eukaryota > Metazoa > Arthropoda > Insecta > Diptera > Rhinophoridae > Melanophora > Melanophora roralis. The sequence continues at coordinate 72,430,811 of OY757191.1, forward strand.
TAACATTAGACAATGGTTTAAAAACCTTCATTAACTGTTGGACACTTGGAGCAGGTGTATGTGTAATAATTATGGCAATTATATACATACAATACGACGCGTCGTATTTGCTATTTAAAATTAGCAAAATCGGTTCACTATTGATCGAGATTTAAGCGAAAACCCAAAATAACCTATTTCTCAGTTACAGAATTTCTTACAGTACTCTTTGGACCGTAGCAGTGTAGATATGGCTTATCATTTTTAGCAAAATTCTGATATACTTTCATGTATTTATTGATACCTTTAAGAAATGGAGACCTGAGAATTGCATCAAACGAAACATTTAAAATTACCGCTCGAAGTGATATTTTTTAATTTCTTTTTCATTTTGTAATATACAACGGAATAACTTCGGCACGAGGATATAAGTAAAAGATGGGCCAAAAGAAACCAACATATTGGAAGATGCTTTAATTTTTGCAAATGGCGGCCAATGTCAAATCTGTTTTGACATTTGTGAACTAGACAGATGTAGAATACAAGCGAACAAGCCAATAGCCTCAATAATGCGGAATAATCGTGTCTATTTATTTGCGTAACTATTCGTCTGTAATGTTGGCACAGCGCGATTTCCTTCGCCGATTACCCGGTCGTCCGGCACCGACTGCGCAAACATTGCGCCGTTTGGCCACCAACCTGGAAGAGGATGTGCATCGTGTCACGCAATTAGCCATCATCCGGTCGTCCTTAAGCCGAATTATGATCAAAGACGTGCGCATGTTCCCGTACAAAGTCCAGTCCATGCATCAGTTGCTGCCTGCCGACCGACAAACGCGTGTAACCTATGCCCAAGCCATTCTCAATCTCAAACAAAATCATAATGAGCGATGAGGCTTATTTCCACCTCAGCGGGTACGTTAACAAGCAAAACTATCGCTTTTGGGGCATCGAGAATTCACGAATGATGCACAAGGAGCCATTACACCCGCTCAAACAGACTGCATGCTGCGCTGTTCACGCTGGAGGAGTCAATGACAACAGTGGATGGTGCACGCTATAGGGCCAAGTTAGCCTAGTTTTTTCTACTGCGATTGAACAAAAAAGGACTGGAAGACATGTGGTTCCAACAGGACGAAGCAACGGCACACACTGCGCAAACCATAACCGATATTCTGAAGTCGGCGTTCCCGGGTCGCCTCATCTTTCGTTTTGACGATTTATAATGACCCGAAAGATCGCCCGATTTAACAATTCCAAAATTTTTTGTGGGGTGTTTTGAAGCCCCGTGTTTACGTGAACAAGTCCGAGACCATGACGGACAACTACCGAGACGAGTGCGAGAATCTCTAGTCCGAAGTTCTCGCCGAAGTGTTAAAAAATTCAGTAAAACGAGCCCGTTTAACAATCAATTGTGACGGCACCCTTTTGGCCGATATCATCTTCTCGACTTGACCAATCAAATTTTTTCATTAAAAAAAAAAAGAAAGAGCCAAACAACATCAAATGACTTCTTTTAAACCACCTTGTACATGGCTACGATTGCAATTAGCTGCATCTGCAGTCATGTAGCTGTATTGCCTGCTGTCGTCTATGTGTTAATAGTATGAAATAGTTTGACCACAAATAACTTTTCTTTAGTACCTATATTTCGGATTTTTCGTCTTTTTGTACTAAAAAATTTTGGTTCTTGATATTAAAATTTAAAAAAAAAATTTTTTATTTCTATTTTGACTTCCATATGTATGTGTTTTTGCATGCGGAATCAAAATCGAAATGCAAATAACCCCCAATAAAACAATTTTTTTTTAATTTTGTTTAATTTTTTGTATGTTAAATACTTTTTATTTTATGAGTTTTATAGATTAAAATTTATGTGAAAATTTTCAATGCTTATTAAACTAAAACTTAAAAAAATAATTAAGTAAATTATAGGCTGGGCTTTTGCAGTGAGACTTAAGAATAAATTTAAAAATACATTTTATTAAATTATATTTACAATTACAAAATTATTTTAACATTAAGACACAAGGAAACTTTTAAAATAAAAAATTTAAACTTTTTTATAACTAATTTTAAAACTATTTTAGTTTTTTTGCAAATATTTTTTAAATAAACTAAACCATAATAAATTACGTTTTTTTTTTAAATGCGCACATACATATCGCTTAGGCAACGTTATTATTCGTATATAAATTTTGCATTTATTCAGAATACTTATAGGGCTTATTAATAAACCTACTTTAAGTTTTATGAATATGGGCGAAACGCTTTTTACGTTTGAAGTGAAAATGCCGTTTGTCTTTTTTAGTAATTAAAAGCAAATCGAAAACTTCAAACGCGTTTTTTTCCAAAATGGCTTATTTCCAATTATGACGTTTTTTGAGCAAATAAGCGATATGTACTTATGCATATGAATGTATGTAAATATAGTTAAGGATTAATATTATTTTAGTTATAATTATAGTTATAATAATTTTAGGTAATAATTATAGAATCAACCACATATAAAATACACAAAAACTTATAAACAATCACAGGAAATGCAGCAAGGTTTATACTATTTAACCCTTAAATGCCCAAGGTCTCCATTTTTGTTGAAAAAAATACAGTTTATGTAAAAAAACAAAGTAAAAATTACATAATTTTCAATTTTTAAAAAAAATTTTTTTTTTATAGATTTATGTAAAAAAAAGTGGTTGTATCTTAAAAGATACATTAGGCACTCCTCCATATCAAAAATGTCTAAGAATAGTTAAAACTAAATATTAAATTTTTGAATTAAAAAATGTTTTTTTAATGTTATTTAATAAATTTTATTATGAAAAATAATAGATAATACAAAATATTTATAAATATGTTTTATTAATGTGATAGCGGGACTAGAAAATTAATTTATATGACATCCATTAGCAAATTTGTGTGTTTATATGCATTTTTTGCGATACAAAATTAAAAGTTATGGTAATTAAGAAAACAATTTTTTTCCACAGTTAAGCATAGGTTTATTTTACATTTCGTACAAAACATTCGAGTTTGTCCTGCGCAGTTAGGAAACTTGCATCTTCCCTTCTTATCCATTTTTGGCCAGTGATCAGTTTTATCTAATCTAGTATCCTGCGGTGGGGCAATGTGAGTATTAGGTCTTTTGCGTTTTTCTTGAATGTCTGTTTCTATTCGAGGTCGACCCCTTTGAGGTGGTTGTTGTGTATTAAATGAAAATAGTGCATCCGCTATTTGCAGTTTAAAATCTATTAAGCGCATTGCCTTAAATCCTGGTTTATTTTTGTTAATTCTTTTGTATAATAGCCAGGAATTAACAACTGTCATATCCAAAAGATGGTAAAATATCCTGTTTGTCCATTTTCGACTTTTCATATGGATTTTATGTCGACTCATTGAGCTGTCCATTAAATCGACCCCGCCCATGTGGCGGTTGTAGTCCTTTATAATTTGAGGACAAGGAATTGTCTTAACAGTTTTGTCCTTTTTATCAAATCTGTTGACAGTTGGTAACGGCATTTCATAGTTTTGAACACCGTCTAATATAGGTTTTACGCCAACATAGCTTGATATTAAATTTACAATTCTATTATCTTTCCATGACAGCGAACATATATCGATTCCGCAAATATTTGCAACATATTCTTCACTGGTTCCACGATCAAATTTCAGCATTACTTTTTCATCAGGAAGTTTGCAATTTTTTATTATATTTCGGCGAATAGTACCAACTGATAATATTCCCTGAGTACGTAAGAACACTACTAATGGTAAAGTTGTATAGTAGTTGTCAAAGTAAACTATAAAATTTTGATATCGGGGTATTTCTCGTAGTAGTCTTACGACTATATTTGCGGATGACTGAAGTTCTGGTTCACCTTGAGCTGGGACCATGGGACTGCCATCGTATACTTCAAATTTGTACGCATATCCTGAAGTATCGCACAAAACAAATAATTTGAATCCCCATTTTTTTGGTTTGATGGGCAAATATTGTTTGAGGTAGCTCCCAATTTTCGTTGAGCACATTTGCTCATCGACACATAGTCTATTCATTTTAGGAATGCTTCCAAAAGTTTTGTTTAATGCGGCAATTATAGGTCTTATTAAGTAAAGCCTATCACGATTAGATTCGTTACGAGAAGGCTGGTTATTTTTGTCATTAAAATGAATCATTTCTTGAATTTTCTCAAAACGATTCCGTGACATTTGTTTTTTTATTACTTGTACGCTGTGCTCGTTATTATTACACCAGTAATCTCTTACGCTTGGAAGATTTATATACGTCATATAGAAAAGTATTCCAATATATTTTCTTAAATCAAACTTATCGAAACTAAATGTTTCAATGCCAGCGCATTTGACTGTTTCGTCGACTATATGTTGTTCTAAAGTTTCGGGAAACATATAGCTCCAAACTTGATATGGTGTTGACAAATTTTTTACATTTTCTGGTAAGCTACTGTCACCTCTAAATTTAAGCTGTTGATCATTAAACTGTAAATGTCCTTTTTTCCATATGACTCTTTCAAACTCAGAAGACTTGCAATTAATTTCTACATTAGAATATTCATAGGGAAATGCCTCCCAAGCTTTTATAAGTGGAGTAGAAAGAACATTTTTGGGAACGGTGGGACTAATTAATGCAGCTTTAAGAGATTCTAAGTGACTAGGTTCTGCGTCAATCAGATCCCCGGTATTTGTGTCATCATTTATCATATCAAGAAAATAGTCTTGAACGGATAAATTAAGATCAATATCATTCTGATGCATTTCTTTCTCCTCATTCGTAATCAGCTGCACAGTGTCCTCTTTTCGAGGTTCAACCTGCATCCCCATTTCTTCCTCATAGCTATCGCTTTCACCATCTAGGTTATCTATACTGTCATCACCTATATTTTCGCTATTGCAAAGTATATCACAAACTTCTTCATCAGCCAACATTTTTCTACCAACTTTTACAAAATGTGCCATAGTTTTTTTTTATAAAATTGTAAATAAGTCAACAATTTAAGTCAAAATTTATTACATAAATAATATAAATCAGTCGAATATGCGCTTAGCCAAAGCAAAACCACCTTATCTCTCAAATTCAAAAATATAAATAAATAAAACAAGATCAGCGGTCAGCCCAAATGAAATAAGTAACGACATTTAAGGTCTTGCTATTAGTGCCCAGTGTATCTTATAAGATACAACCGATTAATGATGGACTGGGAATAACCAAGGGTCAGTTACTCTTTTGAATAATTAAATATCAACTAAGGAGTAGTTCTAGTGTTAGCAAGTATTTTTTTTATTGCAAAATATTGATTGATTGTTTCGTTGTTCGCCCATAAATCTCGGGCATATTTATAATATCTTGTTTTTTTAATTTGTAACTTTTTTATATTTTTTTGTTGGTAACTAATGTAGATAGGACAAAACAAAAATTTGTTGTTAAGGCCCACTATATTTGGAACCATATAAACCGATATTGGAAATATTTTAACCAAACCTAAAATTACAGGAATTTTTTCATTGGTTGTATCTTTAAAGATACCAGGGGCATTTAAGCGTTAATAATGTTTTATTTTGACTACAGACTAAAATATTATAAATTTATCGTTAAGGAAAAGAGCTATTGTATTACAAAGTGTCGGAGTGTAGAATGGTGGGAAAGAGATAGAAGAACTACAGGAGGATCATAGGTTATTGTTTTATTGTTTTTCTTTTTAAATCGGTCCTACTTTGGATAATGTTTCCTCGAAAATATTAATAATATATCTGAGAAATTCTTTTATGTAGTAATACAAAAGGTAATAACATCTTATCTTTGAGATATAAACAGCATATCGTTATCTTAATATACAAGAAAGGACCTAGGTCGTGTTGGTTTTGTAACCCCAGATTTTCGTTTATTTCGTTAAATATTCCGCTTATATATCACAATTAGCCAAAAAAAATCTCGACTTTAAAAATGCGACTTAGGGCCTTTTTATATTGAAGTAACTAACTATATATGTACACACTTAAGATCAATTCTTGGCTTCGTGCTTAAACACAAATTAAGTAAGCTTTCATTGAAATACAAATAAGACTTAATTGTGGATACGTTACAAAAGGCAAAGCAAAATCGTAGTTTTCCTTTTAACAGCAGTTGTAAAAGCAAAACAAGCAATGGGAAATGCAGGTAAATACATGTTTTTTGTTGTGAAAAGTTAAAAAAACTGTCAGAATCATATGGTTATAATATGAGACTTTATTTTTATTTAAACGCACAAGGTTGGGCATTCAAGTTGTTATAGAGTTTTCACTAAAAAAAAAAACATTTTTATGTTCGGAGATATTTGTGAAAATTTTCACTCTTTAATCTGGAATTACAAACGGCAGGAAGTTGGTGGCCCCTTCAGCATCAGTGTTTCATAGTTGTATCTCAAAAGTGAACCAGAGTTCAGCAAAAAATATTTGTATAAAATTAGTTTTCCTTACATTTTTGAGTTTGCACATTAAACCTTGTAATAAGGAGAAAGCGATCATGTAAGAAAGTCAAACCATAAACGACAAAATGAAATGACATTTTACGTCAAACCAATGTCTGTAAAAATTGTATGTTGATTAAGGGAATTTTCGGAAGGGGGGCTTACAAAGGATTCAGTTCCGGCTCAGTAGTATGGCTGCTACAAAAGTTTTAACATATCGATAACACATACCCCGAATACATTTGTATGTAAACAACACAAAAATTATATAAGCTTTTAATTTTTTCAAAGTTATCTTACAGGGTACACCAGGGTACACTAATATAGGTAGTATCAAGGCGAATTCAAAAAATTCGCCCTCTGCATTTCCTTTTTGTGTTTGATAAAGTGAATGTCAAAAAAATTTTAAATTTCAAACAAAATTAATAAATCTGACAATCACTTTCACAAAACTTTAAGGCGAATTCATAATCAGCTGGGTTCTTAACATTAACTGTATTAGTGTACCCTGATACCTTAGGAATTAAAAAATAAGCCAAGTTAACCCAAGTTCTGTTTTAAATTGCTGCCTTTAGAGTGTTTATCTTAACGCTTTTTTTGTAGAAGTTGTGTACGAATTTTGACATTCATCCGATTGCGTACGATTTTGGCGATTAGGCGATGTCTACCCGTCAGTCCGTTTGGATGGGTCATTACAGTACAGGCCGCATTTAAAAATAGCATTAAATTTGGCATCAGTCCTTAAAAACTCAATGGTCACTAAATTAGGCTTATGTGTGTTGAAGACTTGACTTGGCATAACGTTAATAAATAGAGGGTGGTAATTTGACAACAACTAAATTTAGTTTTTTTGCGACTTTGACAACCCAGCCTTCATTTATTCAAGCAAAAAATGGATCAGTTGTGCTGTTAACTCCACCTGATCAATGAATTTGCTTTGATCAAGTCTATACTTATGCACTGTAAATGTGCTCTCAGAAATATAATGCCGAATGTAGGGGGTTTTGTGGCTTTACTAGCAATTACATTGCCGATGAGTTAGCGAGGAAGAGATCAGCGCAGAGTTAATTTTGTTTGAAATTTAAAATTTCTTTGACATTCACTTTCTTTTGAATTCGCCTTGATACTACCAGTGTTAGTGTAAGGGATTCAAAATATGCCTATAAAAAAGCAGGCAGAAGAAAGCATCTTTTTGGTATTAAAATAGATTTTTTTAATAGCAAATTTTACTTTTTTTTAATAATTATTATATTTTTAAATGATATAAAAGTAAAACATACCGATTATTGTTATTAAAGTGATTTTATAATATCTTTAAAAATTAAGATAAAAATCAAAAAGCATTTTTTTTTGCCAAAAGGATAAAAATTAAAAAAAATTACGTTTTTTGGTCTTAAATTTACCAAAGCTTCCAAATACATAATGTTGTTAAGATGGTGTAGTGCACATATCATTATTTTATCAAAAGAAGTTATTCGAAATTATTTAGCGAATATCGGTTCATTATGCATTATTATTTAATCTTGAATAGCTCTAATATAAAGGAAAACAATTAGACAAAAATTCCTGACGACCGGTCCATAATTTTTCACATAGTTCCAACGCCGGACAACACCATTTATCCGTATTTACTGCACGTGGAAACCTGTATCGAGATACTCTTGTTTGTCTATGCACAAATCTTCTTTAAAAATAAATTATTTGGCCAAATGTTTTTCAAATATCGGTCCGTTGATAACTAAATGCTCTACTTTCGGAAGTCATTTAATTCGTAGGAAAATTAAAAAATAAGTAAATATGTAATAAGAAAATAATAATAATAAAATAAATTAATACTAATTCAAAAGGGAATAAAATTTGGCGTTCGGAGCAGTATGTTTAAGACCGAACCACTGTAACTTTCTTATAATAAATTAATACACGAGTTCAAAGTTGCAACATTTATCGAAAAATTTTAAAAATCATTTTAAATTTGGAAGGTAAAACAAACAGAAAGACAAGCTATTGGAAATGGTGTAATTTTCTAAATTCCAGAATATATAAAAAATATTTTATCTAAAGAATATTGATTTTTTTCAAACAATTGCTGCCCACATGGTAGCTTTTCCTAAAATAAGAGTCTAAAGAACAGACCGACTTATGGTAAACCAGTTATGTTCAAAGATTGTGTTTGTTAATGGAATGAAGTGTGTGGGTGTGTTTGTGTGTGTGTGCCTTAGTTATTTCTTATCTAAAGTGACTAAATTTATCTTACTGAGATATGTTGTGTTTGGAAATGTTTTAATTTCATTTTAAACTTCTGCAACTTTTAATTTAAACATTTTCTATTGATGATCGCTGTTTCTGTATCAGATGCAGTTGTCTCTGTTCTTGTTGCCATTTGTGGGTTAAATGGCTTAACAGTTTCGCCTCATACTCTTGGTTTTCATGACTCTGTTGAACTTTTGCATTATCCGAAATTCTCCGGTTGTGATAATGAGAATTTAAATGATGTGTTTTTTCCTGTTGCTGTTGTTGTTGTTGTTGGCGTTCATGATGATGGCGACGATGTCTATGATGTATGTGCTTATATTGTGTCTGTTGTTGTTCTTGAACTTCCTTCAATTCCTCATCTTTAGATAGTTGTTTCTCTGGCTGTTCGTCTTCAAATTTTTCCTTAAGCTGTTGTAATCTTAAATGTCGCTTATGTTGAAAGTGCTCGCGTTGTAATTGTTGCTGCATTTCCTTTTCTTCATATATTGAAGCGGTAATATCGTTGGGATCCAAATGATTATCGGCTGTCGGTGTTAAATATGTGGTCGATTCGGTATCGTGTAATTCATACGTCATATTAAATACTTGTCGTTTAAGATCAGCATACATTCCTTCTTCATTCTTGCCATGTTTATGATTAATGGGCGCAAATGAAGCATAACCAATCATTTTGACATCTAATCTTGGGTACCTTAAATTAAAAAAAAATGTTTGTTTTTTTTAATCTGTATTTATAAAGGAATGTAATCAATTACTGGCATCAATGACTGGCTAGAGACGCTTGTATAAATTCACCAGTTTGGGGATTCGAACCATACAGGAGTAAAAATGGGTCAAACAAATAAAATACCTTTTAGGTTACTTTTTGGGCAAGAAGTACTTTTTGTCCACTAAGTTAACTTTGGGCTACAATTGGAGTCAATAGAACTTAATTCCATATTTCTAGATTCATAATCTCCAATATTAAAATAAAAAACCCCAAAAATATGAAAAAATTACTTTTTTAACGCCTGCTTGATTTCTAAGCTAAGTGTGGCTCAGTAGTTGTTGATTTCATACTTAAGACTCATAACCTCACAATCAGCAAAAAAAAAATCAAAACTGTGTAAGAAGTACTTTTTATCCACTATGGTTTACTTCCGCCTTACTCGGGTTTCATATTCCTTTATTTCATATTTCTATACACACAATCTCAAAAATGCAAAAAAGTACAAAAAACCTTTAACCACAATTTGGTTTAAAGTTTCTTAAAATTTTAGACTCATAATGAAAAAAGTACCAGAAATGTTAAAAAACGCTTTTTTTAATTAAAAGTCAAATATGTGAAAAATATATTTTTCGGCCAACAGTATTTCATGTAAAATTCTAGAATTATGATCTTAAAACTTTAAAAAATACCAAAAAAGGTGAAATATGCTCTTTTTGTCAACTTTGCTAATTTTCGACCACAATATAGGTATTTAGTCCTAATTTTAAGATTCATAGTTAAAAAAGTACAAAAATCAGAGAGAAGTACTGTTTGCCCACTTAGTTGACTTCCGTCCTTAATCGTGGTCGTTCTTCCATATTTTAATACTCAAAATCTCAAAAAATGCATCTAAAAGGTACCACAATACAACATTTATCCAGGCACAGGGCATGTGGCCATGCAAGTATTCTCGGGATTTTGGGATTTTGTTTCTGTTTTACTGCACACCGGAACCTTTTTTTTCGCAGGAAATTCCTCTTCGTAAATTCAAAGAGAGGGGTGGATGAAACTATCCCATTGTGACCAGTCGATATATACGGATAGGTTTGAGGGGAAATGGGTGTTGTTAATGGTATATTCATTGGACAAGGAGTCTGGATCTCGTTCAAACTTTCGGATGAATGTACAGGCTGAAATGTCAACGATTAGCAAAACGGCTGACGGGCTACGGTACTGCAGCATATTCGGCAAGAATATTTGGATCTTCAGCGACAGCCGTGCCGCTATTAAGTCCAATACCATGTATACTTTATATCACAACTAGTTCGCGAATGCCGGACAACCTTTAACTCGATGGCGATGCATTCTAACATTACTCTGGCATGGGTACGAGGACCAGGGACCAATGCGTGCAACTGTATTGCCGATACAGTTGCTAGGAATGGTACGAAGTCGGAAAATCTGGCAATCGACCACTTGTGTGGCATATCACTCTCTTCCTTTAAGCTCCGCGTATTTAAATACGCCAGCAGAATCACAGGGGCCAGATGGTACAACGGGCCTAGATGTAGAACAAAAAGGATAACCTTACCGAGGAAAGATCTGGATCTAGATAAACGAAGAACAAGGAACACTTTGACCGCAATTACCCGCCACTGCCGTCTGAGCACTAATTCCAGAAAACTAGGACTGCCTTTCAACGCCTATTGTAAAAGCTGATAGGACGCAGAAGAGACTTAATATATACAGCACCTCTTGTGCTTCTGTCTGGCACTGGACGATGTTCGGAGCATGACCTTTGGTAACGATAGACTGGATAGAGTGTGGGATGTAGCCAAGATTGGCCTATCGAGTTTATCCACCATTACGAGGCAACTATTGCCAACCATTAACATTTCTGCTTAACTTAAACAATTTAAATTTTTTTTATTTTCGCGGTAGTTAAAAGCCTTTTCTAATGTTATTTTATCCATTATTTCTACTGAAAACCAATTTTGCCTAAGAAAACCCTTTTAAGAAAATGTGACGGATGTGAGACATTTTCATCACAGCATAAAAAAAAGAAGAGCCGATAATGTAGTAAGTGATAAATTTAAACTCTTGCGAAATAAATAAAACTAAAATTTGGACTAATTTATTTATATTTCGATCATTTCTATTCTCTTTAAAACTTAAATTCATCGATTTTTAAACCCCTTCACAAGAGTGATAAGGGTATAAGTATATAAGTTTTTCATTCCATTTGTAATTTTGTATTATCCATTTGCGACCCCATAAAGTATATTTGTTCTGTATCGTTATCGATAGGGAAGTCGATATAGCCATATCCGTCAGTCCGTCTGACCTGTCTGTCCGTTGTATGGCTGAAATCAATTTTTTGAAGCTCTCAGATGTTGCATAGACCCGTCAGTAGTATTTAACTATCAGAAAAATCTGCGAGCAAATTGCTATTAAAACCAAAATCACAAAATCGCCTGATAACTTACCGAAAAAATAAGCAAAAAACCAAGACTACTTCTGCTTATTCCTCCAAAATTTGAACATAAAAACCTCTACAACTGCCCCGTAGTTGTCCCGTATAATGTGTAATGCAAAACTAAATTCCTATTAGTTTTTTCCCACGATCGTTTTTTTGGAACATACTTACACCCTACCTCCGCCCCTTGCAGGGTTCCTAAACAAAGTCTAATTTCTTTTAAATCGCTCTCAGAGTTTTCAGGGTTCTCCTGCAAAGGAAAAAAATATAAGACCAACCCCAATTACTTGTCCTCCCAAATATTTTTGTGGAACATACTTATATTCTATCTCCGGCCCCTTACATCGTTGCCATACAAAATTTGAAAAAAAAAATAGTAAAAAACCCCTACGATTTCTCTAGAGTCGACCCTAGAGGAATAAAATGTATCACAGACCCCCATTAGGTTTTTCTTACAAACGTATTCCTAGAGTATACCTACCCCCTATCTCCATCACCCATGGGGATTGCCATACAAAATTTACAAAAATAATGTAAAAACGCCATTTACTTCCCCAGAGTTGGCCTTAGAAAAATAAAATGAACAACCGATCTCATTAGTTTTTACTCGCAAACATATTCCTAGAACATACTTACCCCCTATCTCCACGCCCTAAGAGGGTTGCCATACAAAATTTGAAAAAAAGGTAAAAATCCCTACAACTTCTCCGGAGTCGCCCCAAGAGAAACAAAATGTATCACAGACCCCCATTAGTTTTCCCTCCCAAACGTATTCCTAGAGTATACTTGCCTCCTATTATCATCACCTAATAGGGTTGCCATACAAAAATGATATAAAAATGCCCAAAATTTTCTTAGAGTCGGCCTTAGGGCAATAAAGTGTACGCCCGACCCCCATTAGATTTCCTCCCAAAAATATTTCTAGAACATACTTACCCCTTATTTTTCTAGCCTAAGGGGGTTGCCATACAAAATTTTTAAAAATATATGTAAAAGTTCCTACAAAATTTGAAAAAAATAGGGTGAAACCCCTTACAGCTGCCCTAATCACCCTAAGAGAGTTAAAATATGACACCGACCCCTATTTAAAAATTAGAAATATTTCATAAATAAAAACATGGATAAAAATAAAAAAAAGTTCGGGGTTCGAAAGTTCAATGTAAAGGGTATCTAAGATACGGCACAGCCGAATATAGCGCTCTTACTTGTTTTAATTAAGAAAACAAAAATCTTTCTCCATTTTTACGTTTTGTGTGTATTTTGTTATTGAAACAAAAACAAAATGACCAAGACGTTTCGCCTGTCGTGTTCTATAAACAAAACATATTCACACAAAATCTCGCTTCAAAAAATATTTGAACAAAATAAACTTTGTAATTATCTCATATGGTTCAATAGTATTTAAACTCTTACCTTGGCACTTCGTGCGTTGCAAATGCAGGCATAGCCGTGTCCGGTCTGTAGTAATTCCATGGGATTGCAATATCTGTAAACATGAACAGTACGAATATTAATATAAGGTTTAAAATATAGAAAACATCAAAATAAGCATTAAACAAAAATTTCATAGCATTTTGTTAAATTCTATCTAAACAATACATTTTCACAACATTGCCGAAAGCGCTAAACAGCAAAAAGCTAATTAAAAGCATTACTTTCTCATTCATAATTAAAAGCAAACATTAATTAATTAAATAAAATAAAAAAAAATAATTAAAAACATGCTCAACAGCCGTTTAAGATTTAAAAAAAATCATTTTTCTTAAATAGCAATAAAAAAAAACACACTGCTACAAAAAATAAAACACTATTTATCAGAACTGGAAAGGCGACATAGTGGGTGTAGTAGGCTTAAGCGAGGACATACAGGGTGTCTGCCGGCAAGATAAAAAAAATTAAAATTAAATCTTGACTGAGTAACAAGATAATAATTTGGCAAACATCATGCATGTTTCTGAAATTTTTTAACGTACTCAATAAGAACTACAACCCACGCTAGGTCATTTCCAAGTTTGTTTTTCTTCATTGTAGCACCGTGTGATTAACAACAATATTAATTTAATTAGTATGTAAGTATGTTTTATATCCTTTTATAACCTTTTATCTGATATTTATAAACCATTAAAAAATTAATAAAGAAGTTTTATCATACAAAATCTCTAAAAACAGCAAGTACATATGTAAGTTGTTTAATAAAGTATTTTTTTTTTGTCAAATAATGGTTTATTTTTTTGTAATTAAAAAAAAATATTTTTTTTCAAAACGGCTGGACCGATTTTCTTGCAATTTGAAATATAAATACTCCTAAGCTGACGCAGTGTCACGCCCATATTACATTAAATCAAGATGTATATATTTTGGAAAATATTAAATTCCAAATAGTGGTACTGCATGGCTGTTCTTAGAAACTTTGTGCCCATGTATATACGGCTTCTGGCGGAAAAACTTGAAAAGCTATAAAAAAGGTGGGCAACGCCCACATAAAACCAAAATCTCAATAATGATTTTAATTAAACTTTTTTTTGCATATTACCTGCTTCAAATAGGAAAATTTTTAAGTAAAAAAAAAAGCCTGGTGCCACGCCCACAAAAACTAAACTTCATACTGGTACTTTTACTACACCGTTTTTGAAAAATATGTACGCACATGCAAGGTCTCCAGCGTCAAAATTTTCAATGCAACGACGTGGGCGGAACCATGCCCACAAAAATTTAAATATCAATACGGGTACCTCTACCTAATAAAGTTTTTTTTCTTTTTTTTTTGCATATTTTTATTATTGAATCTTCGCTTAAGCGAAGCAACAATAAAGTTAAATAAAACTTTTTTCGCATATTAACCGCTACTAGAACCAATATTTTTGATGGAAAATTGTGGGCGGTATTCGCCCATTCATTTTGTTATAAGTTTGTACGTATTTACAAGATCTCTTACGTCAAAATGATCAAGGCAAGTGGGTTGAGCCAAGCTTACAAAAGTTTAATGCCCATATTCATAATACTTATAGTAGGTTTATTTAGGGATTGTTTGACATCTGTCAAAAAAATATTTAATAATCCTGCTTTAAGTTTTATGAATAAGGACTTACATCGTTATACTGGTCCCTCTACTGCACAGATTTTTTTAAGCTTTATCAATATACATATATGGCCTATAATCTCAAAATTTTCAGGACAACGAAGTAGGCGGTGCCACGCCCACAATAACTAAAACCTAAATTTATGCATTTATATCGCACCGACTACAATGAAACTTTGCATGCATATTGGTGCCTTTTTTTAAAATTTTTGCTAGCAAAAAAGAGGGTAGTGCCACGCTCACTGTTTTTTTTGTACTTTTACTGTATCGATTTATATAAGATTTCGTATTCATAGTTGAAGTTTTTAACGTAAAAATTTTATATAAGAGAAGGTGGTACAACGCCCACAAAAATTAAATACTCAATACAAGGAATTCAGATGCATTGATTTTAAGGAGTTATCGTAAATGTAGGGCGGAATATTTTTGTTTGTTAAAAATAAGTTCCTTCGCTTACTTTGCCAGTAAAGTCAAAAGTAATTTAGTATATACTGAGTAATTTCAGGAAAATTTAAAAAAATTTAAAACTTAATCAAAAGCACACTTTGTGTTTTCAAAGATACAAATAAAGTAATTGATTTAAAAACAATTTTCATTTATTTAAAGTTTTTCCTATTTTGATATATTTATACAAAATTTGTACTAATAAAGACTAATTTTGCTACTTTTGTTCGGTTGTTTACGATTGACAACATATTTTTTTAAACTAAACTTTGATTCAAAAAGTTGAAATAATTGAACTCGGGGCTATAAATTGGTTTTAAGTTTTGCTTATTAAAATTATTTAATATATTGACATCCTGTGGATGTCATCAACCGGAATCCAAAAAACATATATCATACTTATGTTCCACAAACATGTAAAGGCGGTGGCACAATGAATCCGTCATCCGTCATACGTCGCCTTTTTTAACTGACAGCTAAGTTAAATAACATGGTTTCTTATGAACAATGTCACATTCAGTACGTCTCCTTCAACGCAACGTACTAAAGTTGGGCAACTTTTAACTTTCAACGTACGTCAAGTACTTTGACAAGTTGCATGGTGAAATTATGTGTACCAGGTGGTGTTACGAACACAACTGATCGACTTTTTTCATGCATAAGTCGAGGCTGCGTAGTCAAAATTATTTACTTTTACATATCTTTTTTTGACAACTGAGCCAACGAAAACTACAACAAAAACAATAATTATATTCACCAAATTTTGCTGTAGAACCACCACCACCTGCTAATTTAACATCCGTTTATAAAGGATTCTATGTGACAACCTCTTGCGTTGTTACGTTAACGTCCGTTAAAAAAGGCGAAGTATGACGTATGACGGATTGTATGTGCCTCCGCCTTAAGCAATTTTGGTTCCCACTGTATGTGTGTACAAGCTAGAGGTTTGCAGCGGATAAGTTTTCAAATTACTTTTGAAATTTGACGTAAAAGCGAGTATGCACTTGATTCGCTTGCAGTTTAAAAGTACGGAAAATAACTTAACCGTAGTTTGTCAACTACTAATATTTGTGAACTCGATACAAAAGAAATTCCTAAGGGAATGTAAATAAAAAATACTACAATAAAAATTACAATAAGTTCTTGTGCCAATACTTGTTGGCACAATATGTATTATTTTTAGAACGTTTTTGTTTTTGCAATTAAAAAATGTGCTGCTTGTAAGTATGTATGTGACGATGTATGACGATTTGTGCATTTTTTGTGATTAAAGAAATATCAGGCTATCTTGTCATTATGATGTAATATGTAATTTGTGCTTACATACACATACATACATATCAAAAATAAATAAAAAGCCAACAGAGCTAAACCAACCACTAAGTTTTATTTGTATTTGTTCCTGATAAACTACTTTTACGAGAATGAATATAACCGTAATTGATCCATACTTTTATTATCAACTTGAATTTTTTCAGCAAAAAGAAAAGAGAAAATCTCAAATAAAAAGCTCCGTCAAGTAACAGCGAAAACATAGCTGTCGGTTATGATGTTCATAAAAAAAAGTACTCATTTTTTAGAAGCACTGCGAATAAGAGTTCATCCTTTAAAATACTCAAATATGCAACAAGTTCAAGTATATTCGTGCAGCCCTCTAGTACATACATACGTATTTATTTTAAATACAATCTTATTTCAAAACGAATTTTTGATAAAATTTCTGATGTTTTTACATACATATACATACACATATAGAGATATACAATGTACAATGTATACATATGTACATACTTAGGGCGAAAAAATTTGATGACTTCCTCATAAACAACTTTTATTTGTTTGTTTAAAAAACTAAATTCAAAAACAAAATTTTGAAATTTATTAACGATAAAGCTACAAAGAATTAATTATGAAAATATTTCAATTATTTTAATGATGGGAACTTTTTCATTCATAATCTAGACATGTGCAGAATTTGAAACTTTTTTTCCAAAACATAAGATCTTGTCACAAAATACACTAAAATAATAGTTTTACAAAACAAAACAAATCGCCTAAATAGTCTACAAATTTATGAAAACAAAGTTCAACAATTTTTTTCAGGGACAACTGAGTAGAATAAAGAAAATAAACAAATAAATGGAAAAAATTTGAAATTGGAAACTTTCATTTATAAATTAAAAAAAAAAAACAATTCAAGAAAATGCCTCCAAAACAAAGTCACGTTTTTTTTAGCCATTAAGGAGAAAATAAATTACATTTGTATTTGTTAACCCATATTAAACAAGATAATATTTGTAAGTTGGTTTATATTTTTTAATGAAAAAATCGCAGACAATTTTAATGAAAAAAGTGCAGACAATTTTAATGAAAAAAATGCAGACAATTTTTTTTTAAATAAATTCGAAACTTTGAATAATACAACAACAAAAACGACTGTCATTCTAGTGTTTACTATGTAGTATTGTGTTATACGCAATACCCATTGCTGGTGTCTGATATTTTGGATTTTTTTTATAATTTTTTTTTTAAAGTCAGCAGAATTTATTTATTAATTTTTGTTTAATTGCAAAGAATTTCTAAAATATTTTATTTTTTACTTGTAACGTTATACAAATGCGTTAAAAGAAGCCAAATCGTTATTGGTTAATAAAAAAAATATATATTTATGTAAAGAAATTTTTACAAAAATGGCAAGGATAGCTTTCTTGCACATTTAAAACCCAATATATTAGACAGGGATTGTTAGAAATCATGTCAAAGGAAACATCGAAAAGACAAGTAAAGTACACCATCTGGATGGTATTTAACTAGAGTTTTTGAAAATCAAGTGCTTCATAGATTTTAGAGTTTTAGTTTTTTCATTAAAAAATAATATGGAAATACGGATTTTATTCTTCCGTCAAGTTGAACACACTGTTAAAAACGGAGCCTTGTGTTTTGCGCCACACGCTGCAGTTAACTTGGTTCAATTAAGGTAAATATTTCCTTTAAAAGGATTGGGGATTGTCATTAAAAACCCTCTCTTTAAGAAAGCCCCATTAAAAACCCATGGGAGTTAGAACAGACGACTTCGGTGGCCATTGGATGTCCCCAAAGCGATTGATTAGTTTTTGGGGAAAATTTTCCCAAAGCAAATTTATCGAAGTTTCCGGCTGTGTGTGCAGTTGCCTTATCTTGTTCAAATCATGTAAAGAGTACGATGGATGAGTTCGCAGGTTTGGCAAAAAGAATTCCGTAATCATGCGTCGATTATTTTCACCGTTGAGATTCGTCGCCTGGCCTCGAGAATTTTTGGAAAAAATGGTCCAATTATTTTAAGCATGAATAAAGCACACCTAACAGTTACCCTGGAGCAGTGCAATGAGGCTCGTCGCTCCAAAAAATAAGATTTACCCAGTACGTCACCGAGTGTTGATGTATGAGAAGGTCTATGAAAATTCAAGATTAGTGTGAACTTTTACCATTAACTACCTTAAATTCCCATTTTCAATTCAAAACAAATTCTAAGGGGCCTGTGAACAGGGACCAAATCGTGACATTCGATTCGAATCGAAATTTAAAAATTCTTATTAGAATTCCTATACTAAAAGCATTGACAACTCGATCAATCGAGTGAATTTTCGATTCGAATCGAATGTAACGATTTGGCCTCAGGTATTTTGGGAAATCTCCTGTATTAAGGTGCTAGAAGAAGATGACAGTATGTAACCTTGGTCTGTTTTTGAACATTTTGACACAAAAAGAAAATAAAAACAGAACTTGGTGGTTTGTGTGTATTGCTGACAGCTGCTCTCGTCATTGCTAAAGGTGGTTTTATACGAGATGTATTTTACATATGACCTGTCAAATTTTTCACTGCAAAATTGATACATGTCGTGTGAACGCGTGGCAACATTGTTTGTGTGAAACACATATGTAAAAGTCACATGACAAATTTTCAATTAGAGCGCGTTCTATTTTTATCTGACAAAGCATGTGTCATCAGTTGTTTTTAGAACAACAACAAGGAAAAGTAAGCTGTTTATTTTGGTTTGGAGGTTATGTCAGATGTAATTACATGCGTACGTGTGAAAGCAAAAATTATAAACCATCTGTAAAATGACAATTTTGACAGACATACGCAATTACATGTTGAATGCAAAAGTGACACGTCATGTGTAAAATACATCTCGTATAAAACCACCTTAAACCGTTACGCTTTAAACGTTTTACTTAACTTTTTGATTTTTCAGAAATTAAAAATACCAGTTAAATAAATTTGTTTAAACTTAAATTTCTTCAAATTTATTATTAAGCTTAAAAGGGATGTCGGAAAAGGTTTACTTCCTAGTTGGCTAAATTCTTAAATTTAAAAAAAAATTTTCTTCTTTTGTTTAATTTGTTTTTGTCTCACAAACAAGTATTAGTTATTATTGGCAAACAACACACATACCTGCCTGATTGCAATTAGGTGGCTTAAAGAACAAGCCTGGCTTCAAGGGTTGTTCTTCCTCATCATGTACCTCAATCATTAGCCAGCCTACCAAAACGGGAGAACGATTCTGCTGACTTTGCTGCATATGTTTGGCAGTCTCTTCCCAAATGTAAATGGCACGTTTAATATCAATTTCCACCCAACCAGTTTGGGAGACATTCATCATGACGGTATTGCAAATGCGCTTCTTTCGTTCTATGTTGCGAAAATCCAAAAAGAAAAAACGAAAAGCGAGCAAGCAAGCAAGCAAGTGAAGAGCGAAAGATAGTGGAATATAAAGAATGACACAGAAAGCAATTTAGCGAGATTAAAATCTTTGTTCTTTGGTCTATAAATAATATTTACCATACACACCCCGTTTGTTACGACGTATTTGTTGAACAATCGATACGGTCACACGAATCTGAGCATCCATATTGGGTTCTGCACATCTCTTGAGCTTAAAACTTTTCTCTTCATTAGAAACTTCATCAGGAATTTTAGCATCATCTTCATTTGAATCAACATCAGCATTCTTTGGTTCACTGGTATCATTCGGATTGACTTTGTACAGCCTGAGTATGGCTGAATCTAAGTTTAAATCTTTTCTCTGTTCAAACAAGGTCTGTGAGAATTGTATTGTTATATTGTTGTCATGCAGCCAAGAAGACTCTGTTGTTTCGGAATTGCATGTGGGATATGCTGCCATTTCATGAAGTGGATGTTGTTCTTGATTTTCTTCTGAATTAACATTTTGTATTGCATTACTAATGCGGTTTCTTATGTCATTAATGCTGAAAAGATTTAAATAAACAAAACCATACATTAGAATGAATTATTTTTGATTTAAGTGTTATTATTATGTATTTAAGTATGAACATCTCTTGTTGAAGTCATTGACATTTTTAAATTATTAACTTTGTGTAATTCTTAGACATGCACACATACATACATATGAACACACATATTTTGTATCCCAAACTAATCAGCTGATCAAAAGTGACGTTTACAACAGGAGTTTATCTATCGCTCATTTGCCGGAACAACGTCATAATTCAACAAGTAAGAGCTCTATATTCGGCTGTACCGAATCTTATATACCCTTTACATTGGTCTTTTAAGATACCCAGTCATCATTTCTAGCCAAATTATTTTGTAATGCGAATGTTATAAAAAAAAACACTTTGTGCCGGATTATAGTTGATAAGTTTGTATGGGAGGTGCTAGTCCCCCTGCTCTTCTCCAACTATTTTTTTCCAAAATGTATAAATTATTTGATCATTAATTTTTGTAGAACATTTGAAGACGATAGCGGTTATAGTTTCCCAGATATAGCGTATCGAAATTTTCATAAAAATGGTTAATTTGTATGGGTAGGTGCTATCCCTTCTCCTGCCAAATATGTAGGTCTTATTGTCCAATTACTTTTTGTAGAACATTTGAAATCGATATCTCTTATAGTTTCCGAGATATAGCGAATCGAAAATTTCATAAAAATGATTAATATGTATGGGGTCTATCCCTTACCCTGATCCTACCCAAAAAAGTTTTTTTTAAAATGTAGATCTTGTTGTCTAATTACTTTTTGTAGCAAATTTGAAGTCGATAAGTGCTATAGTTTCTGAGATATAGCGTATCGAAAGTTTCATGAAAATTGTTAATTTGTATGGGAGCTACCCCTTCCCTTGCTCCTACCCAAATTTTTTTTTCCAAAAAGTAGGTCTTAATGTAAAATTACTTTTTGTGGAACATTTTAAGTCGATAGCTCTTACAGTTTCTAAGATTTAGCGCATGAAACATTTCATAAAATTTGTGCAATTGTAGGGAAAATACCGCTTCCCTTGATCCTATCTGAAAAAATTTTTTACCTAATTTAGGTCCCTATCTTTAGAGTATCCGTGCCTAGTTTTGTGACAAGAGCGACTATATTTACTGAGATATATAGGGACATATGCACGAATTTTCTCTTAAAAAATGGGTAAGTTTGGGGTTTCGCTTATATCTCGGTGAACCGATTAGCGATTGCCTCCAGGACATTTCAAATAGTTTCACACCAATGGCTGGTCCGTGCTACTTTTTTGGCACCGGAAACTTGATTTCAAAAGACGTACAGACGGACAGACGGACATGGCTATATCGACTTCCCTATCTTAAAGGATCCAGAATATATATACTTTTGGGGTCGCAAATGGTTAATAAAGAAATTACAAACGAAATGATAAACTGATATATACCCTTATCAC
The DNA here is from genome assembly GCA_963583895.1 of Melanophora roralis. Classification (NCBI taxonomy): domain Eukaryota; kingdom Metazoa; phylum Arthropoda; class Insecta; order Diptera; family Rhinophoridae; genus Melanophora; species Melanophora roralis. The sequence goes on from OY757191.1 coordinate 72,452,893, forward strand.
TATGTGAAGGGTATAAAAACAAGTAAACTCATGTCATGCCCAGTTTTTTTAAATATATCTGACGCTATAGTAAACCTTTTTTTTGAACATAACTGGCTTGATTTTTTTTAATTTTAGTGCCATAAGAGAAAAACTTACACTCAAAAACCAACAACCAACACAATCATAACATAAGAATATATGCGTGTGGGGATCACTGCTCTAGTGTGTCTGGTCTGCTGCATTTTGTTGGTTCTATTGTGTCTGCATCTGCCAAAGTAAAGTAAAGTAAAGGAGCGAATATAAAACTGTGACTGATTCTTAAATTGTAGGTAAGTGCTTATGAACATTCGCACACATACAAACAAGTAAATACACACACTCCTAGTAAATACCAATTGTAAGGTGTAGTTCACATAATAAATTGTTTTTGTTGTTTGTTGCTGTTGTTTTAAAAACGTGGCATACAAAACTCGGCTAGACACTGTCTAGCCGGCTGTTGCTGCTACTGCTGTTGTGTTTGTTGTTGCTATATCTTGTATAATTTTTATGCAAACTTCTGTGTTTCTGCTATTTAAACATTTAACATTCTCTTGAGTCGAGACAAAACACCAACAACAACAACTACAAGAATAAAAAAGCTAACCAACCAACAAAAACATTCGTCATATTGTAAACAATATTTGTTTAGTGTGTCCGTCCGTATGTTGAGTACGAGCAGTTAATCTAAGTAGCTTTTTAACCACATTTTCAAAATACTTAAGTATTACTTCATTATTCTCTAGATTTTAAAATGAGCAAATAAAAACAAAAACTTTGATATCATACATAAACACACACACACATACATACATATATACATATATACAGGAGGTTGGCATCAAAATTTTATCCTTTTTTTTAATTATACGCAATTTACAAAAAACATGGTTGGTTTACATTGTAGTTTGTTTTTACTCGTAAACTCTTAAGCAGGGCTTAAAATTATCTCGTCTTGAATTGGTATGCAAACAATACATTGATGTTTCAAAAACATTGTTATATCGTACATAAACATCGTTGTCATTGTAGACGATACATCGGCGTCCTAAACTAAAAACATCGACAGTAGTATTAAGGCGAATTAAAAAATTCGCCTTCTGCCTTTCCTTTTTGCGTTTGATAAAGTGAATGCAGCGTACGCTAATACAGGTAGTGTTAAGTACTCAGCTGATTATGAATTCGCCTTGAAATTTTGTGAAAGTGATTGTCAGATTTATTATGTTATGCAAGACAAGTAAAGACGTATAAGTAATATAAACTCGAGAATTTTCCTGTCAAAAATCATTCTACATGCTTTATAGACAGCAAATATTTCGGCCTAAAGTACGATGCTGTACGATTTAAGGAACTTATCCAACAGCATAACCCATTTTAGAATCCTCTTTAAATTATAGTGCTTCACTGGATTACCTTAATACCACATGCTTCTAGAGAACTTTTAATTGTCTATCAAAGTCCGTATGCTACTTGTAATTAGATAAGGCAATTATATGAAGTTTCAATAAAATCCAGGTGTAGCAGACAATTCAGTGCTTCTGAAAGACCAGTACGCAGCCTACCTGTAATTACAATGCATGTCGAATTTTGTATTTTGCATAACTGATCCTTGAACATTTCTTCTTTGTTGCATTCCATCATTAAAGAGAATCGTATGTAAGAATTGGACATTTGACTATGCTAGCACCAGGTTATCATTTCTATTAGCATTGACGCATCATTACATCTGCTTATGTTTTATGTAAACTTATGTTAACTGCTTTTGTTGTTTATTTCTGTTTCCCTCTACAATTTGAAAAAGTTTAGCATACTTTAAGGCGTATGTAAGCTAACTTCAATATGTAAGTGAAATAAAAATTACAGACAGCAAATAACAATTTTATATAAAGTTTAAAGGCACTTTTAAAATTGGCATCGTAGCTTTGGAAGTAATTTTTTTTATTCGTATACTATGTTGTACAAACTTTTATAAATAAAGATGAATGAAACTATTTTTAAATGAATGAAAGATGAATGTATTTTGCATCAATGAATAATTATAAATGCTGCTCGTATTTCTAAAATAAGTTGTAGTAAACATATGTAAAACAACAATTGTAGGAGTTAAAAGTAACAGCAAACTTAAAAAAACACTTTGGAAAAACTAAAAATACATATACATAAGTACTAGACATCTGCATGAATATATACAGAAAATTATCAATAGTTTTCGATAATTATTACTAGTAAGTGTTCACGTACACAAAAAATTAGCAGTGAGAGAGCTAAAAAAGAGCGTAATATGTTTAGCAACAAAAATGTTTCTGATAATTTCTACTAGTAAAAATTTTACTATCAGAAATTATTCAAACAGTCTTTCTGTCATTATGCTTTGAAAAAAATTTAAGTTTTAAATTTTTATAAGTTTACAATAACAAGATACATTTGCTTGCAAGTTTTGACTGTAAAAGTGTTCATTTACTTTTAAATATTTTTGAGAGCAATTGTGAAAATATTTCTTTTTACTCTCTCGTTGCTAGTAATTACTGGAAAGTTATTGAACACAACTATTGTAAACTTATAAAAATTTAAAACTTAAATTTTTTTTAAAGCATAATAGGTGTGTTCATTTACAGAAAATTATCACTTATTTCCGATAATTATTACTAGTAAGTGTTCACGTACACAAAAAATTAGCAGCTAGAGAGCCAAAAAAGAGCGTAATATGTTTAGAAACAAAAATGTTTCTGATAATTTCTGCTAGTAAAAATTTTACTATCAGAAATTATTCACAGTCTTTCTGTCATTATGCTTTGAAAAAAAAATTAAGTTTGAAATTTTTATAAGTTTACAATAACAAAATACATTTGGTTGCAAGTTTTGACTGTACAAGTGTTCATTTACTTTTAAATATTTTTGAGAGCAATTGTGAAAATATTTCTTTTTACTCTCTCGTTGCTAGTAATTACTGGAAAGTTATTGAACACAACTATTGTAAACTTATAAAAATTTAAAACTTAAATTTTTTTTAAAGCATAATAGGTGTGTTCATTTACAGAAAATTATCACTTATTTCCGATAATTATTACTAGTAAGTGTTCACGTACACAAAAAATTAGCAGCTAGAGAGCCAAAAAAGAGCGTAATATGTTTAGAAACAAAAATGTTTCTGATAATTTCTGCTAGTAAAAATTTTACTATCAGAAATTATTCACAGTCTTTCTGTCATTATGCTTTGAAAAAAAAATTAAGTTTGAAATTTTTATAAGTTTACAATAACAAAATACATTTGGTTGCAAGTTTTGACTGTACAAGTGTTCATTTACTTTTAAATATTTTTGAGAGCAATTTTGATAATAATTCTTTTTACTCTCTCGTTGCTAGTTATTACTGGAAAGTTATTGAACACAACTAATGACAGAAAGACTGTTTGAATAATTTCTGATAGTAAAATTTTTACTAGTAGAAATTATCAGAAACATTTTTGTTGCTAAACATATTACGCTCTTTTTTAGCTCTCTCACTGCTAATTTTTTGTGTACGTGAACACTTACTAGTAATAATTATCGAAAATTATTGATAATTTTCTGTAAATCAACACACCATTTTTATTTTCTCAATACAGAGGGGACCTTAATCGTATTTTTTAAGTTGAGATTTTTTTGGCTAATTTCAATAAGCTTAAACCTTGGATTTTAAGAAAATACGAGTTAGGGCCTTTCTATATTAGGATAAGGATACTTATGTATGTGTATACATACATAATATGCATTATATAGCATACATGATCGTAAAAACATTATATTCTCTTGATAGTGTCTGGTTCTGGAGATTCCGATCGATAGTCTTTCTGGTAATGTTATCTGGTGGTTACCAGAGTTTTTATTTTAATCCAATGCTTTTTCGCCACGAATCTTTATCTGAAAGGGGATTTGTGGGATTCTTTCAGGCTAAAATATTCGTATAATTTATCATGTTAGTGTCTTTAGGTGCCGCTCATTGCTAATTTGTACACTGATATCCATACTCAAGTGCGACATGAAAATAAAACTGGACACAATATACATGGACATTAGGAATACCTTGACTACGCGGACGCTAAATGTCTCTTTGCACATAGGCTTTTGGCAAAGCGGGAGGAAAATAGAAAGAGTAAAAGAAATTTTCGGTATTTCGGCCTTCGATGGCAAAGCAACACGGTGTATAGTTTTAAGAAGCCTTCGCTAGATTCATATTTCACAAAGTTCTATCAAGGTCATAGAAATAAAAGGCAGAGGCATACGTAGCATATTAGGACTTACAATCTCATATTTAGATTAAGAGTTCGACAGGTAAATTTTCGTTCTATTTCTTTGCTTTTTAGGTGCTTTAAGTTTTGGACACTTTTATTTGAACATTTTATAAAAAAATTATGGTGTTTGTATAAGTTTTCTATTGATTTACCATCACGCATTTGGTCTTCCTTATATTATTTTTTGAAACTGTAATCATCTTCGATATACACACAATGGGCATATGTACAAAAACAAACTTAATTTTGTGTTGTAGTTGCTAGAGGGCATCCTATGTTACTCACATCTAAATAAACGCAGCAATAAAACTTGATGTAAATAAGTGTTAAAGTCATTTATGCCTTAAAAATTTATTAATTTCAAGTTCTTTTTTTGCTCCCTTAAAAAAACTGCAATCGTGCAGAAACATACATACGTATGCATTTTGCCTGTTAGGCAGCAGACAGGAAACATAATTAATTGTCAGTTGGCTTGTTGTAAAACAGCATCTTATTGACAACTGACACTGCAGCCTGAGGTAGAATCTGCGACACCAGCCAGAAGCCAGACAATTTTCAAACCGTCAGGCTAAACAAAAAGCAAAACCAGTTGCAAAAGCATGTAATAAAATGCGCATGATCAGAGGGCTCGTCTAGGCCACATTTAGTGAAGAGGTAAGAGCCATTTCAAGCACATAAATACATACGTTTGTATGTGTATTCTTAGATATCTAAACATGCAAATGTTTTGTTACTGTATTGCAACTGCTAGTGCTATTTAAATCTCTTGTATTGATGATGCTGTTGCTTATTTGCATGATTATAATGACATGTTGTAAACTTACTGTTTTTATTTTGTGTCTGAAGAAATGTCTAGTCATTTTTTCCCTCTATCCCTCATTTTCTTACTGCATAATATTGCATTTTTTTTAAATAATTGCAGCTTATTAATCTGTGGTTACAAGCATAAACTGCCTAACTCAACTTAAGAATGAAACGAATTTTCGTTTGTGGAAAAAAGCAATATTTTTTGCACTTTTTAAAAAAGTGTTGCATTTTTCAAGAAGGGCAGCTGCAGAGGGCTTACCCTAATTTTCTTCATTTTTTTTTAAATTTTGTATGGCAACCCTCTTAAGGCGTGGAGATAGGAGGCAAGTATATCCTATTAATACGTTTGGGAGGAAAAGCTAATGGGTGTCTTTGATACATTTTATTCCTCTAGGGGCGACTTCGGAGAAGTTGTGGGGGGTTTTACCATATTTTTTAAAATTTTGTATGGCAATCCCGTTAGGGCGTGGAGACAGGGGGTTAATATATTGGAGGAATTTGTTTGCGAGTAGAAACTAATGGGAATCGGTTAAAATATTTTATTTCTTTAAGGCCGACTCTGTAGAAGTTATGGGCGTTTTTACATCATTTTTGTAAATTTTGTATGGCAACCCCCTTAGGTGATGATGATAGGGGGTAAGCATACTCAAGGAATAAGTTTGGGAGGAAAAACTAATGGGAATCTGTGATACACTTTATTCCTCTTGGGGTGACCCTGGAGAAGTTGAAGCAGTTTTTAACCCAATTCTTTTAAACTTTGTATGGCAGCCCTCTTAAGGCGTGGAGATAGGGGACAAGTATGTTCCAGGAATATGTTTGCGAGTAGAAACTAGTGGGAGTCGGTCATATATTTTATTTCTCTAAGGCCGACTCTGTAAAAGTTTTGGGCGTTTTTACATCATTTTTGTAAATTTTGTATGGCAACCTCCTTAAGTGATGGTGATAGGGCGTAAGTATTCTCTAGGAATACGTTTGGGAGGAAAAACTCGGGCTTATAATGACCATCATTGTAGTTGTGGGATAGGAAAAGGTAGGAGACGGGGCTTACTCTTTTCTACGAAGTCCTGCCCTAGCTGTTAGAAGGCATAGATTTCTGATATTAGTATGGTAACAAGGTGAGATATATTATTATCAGGTTTGGTCTGTCGAGTTATATGGTCATGTAAAACGGTGTTTTGATAGACACTACCTGAAAGCTTGAGAGCAAAGCAAACTACAATATAAGGCAACCAAATAACCTGACAGGTTTCCGCTAACTTTTTGTGTAAAATGCAGATTTTATATTCTTAATATTAGAGTTAAGAAAATTCCCTTCTTATTAAATCTTTAAATCATAAAAGGTACTCACAGTCCGACTCTCAAAGTGATTCCCAGCCGGTTGGTATAATTGAAAAAAAAAACTCTAAGGCAGCGATGGCCAAATTGCCTTTTAGGAGCCGATCACTAGTTGGGTTTTATATTTATACAACAACGGGAACAATGGGGGGAAATTTAACAACAAAGCAGGTTCATGGTGCATTTTTTTTATAAAATATACAAAGAGAAAGCACTCATACACCCTCAATTTCTCGCGTTGGACATCAATGGTCTTTATCATTGTGCCACATCTACCTGTGATGCTCTGTACTATACTACTAAGACAAGTTTTTCGGTTTTACTCTAATTTTTAAAAAGCATTTAGCATTCAGGCTCCTAGAAATAACTTGGCTGACATTTGTCTAAATATTCAAATTACGACTGACGAAAATTTTTTTGTATTAAAAATACTATTATCAACTTGTCACTTAAGGTGCCAATTGACACTGGCTTAGATGCAATTTAATAGTTTGGGAACACTGGTTTGGCATTTTTCTACGTCATAATTTTTGTAAAAATGTGATGCCATTTTTTTTTAAATATTTTTAGAGTTATATTTCTTAAATATCTCTAGACTTAATAAATTGAATAAACACAAGTGACAGAGAAAGAGAAGAAAACAAATGCGCGTGTTTAAACATTGAATACGAGAAGTCGTTTACAGTTCCTGTCTTTTTGTTAGAAATTTAAAACTTTTATGAATGTCTACACGTTTTACTACAACATCAAAGATAAAAAAAAATAAATCGAGTTTATTTTAATTTTTTGTTTTTCTTTTTGCATATGATTCTTTATTTAATCTATTTTCATTCATTAAAATATTTTCAAACTCAATTCGAATTTTGTGGTGGGGAGATGTTGATCATGGAACGCGAGTGTAAAAACGAAACATGTATTGATATCAGCAAACTTACATAATTTTAAAATTTTAATTTTTTTTTTTCATTTAATGCAACTTATATCTTTATTACATTTTTTTTATTTATTTGCGACTGAATTTTGGTACAACAACACACAAACTATTTACATTAATTTATTTATAAATGTTAATATACGAAACATACACGAAAATTTAGTTAAACTATTTGAGGCAATATATTTGTATAAGCAGACACGTGAAGAAATGAGGGCTATAATCAGCTGTTTTACTGCTTAATATCAAGACGGTTTCAAATTTAAAAGTGTGAACACTTAAAAGGCAAAACTTGAACGTGTGACTGCTTAAGGTTGTTTTATACGAGATGTATTTTACATATGACCTGTCCAATTTTTCACAGCAAACGCGTGGAAACATTGCTTGTGTGAAACACATATGTAAAAGCCATATGACAAATTATTAATTACAGCGCGCTCTATTTTCATCTGACGTTACGTCACTGCGCGCACCACCGAGCCTATTAACAGTGTCTACATACTTCTTTACAGGTGCGGATCTACTATCATAAGCCGTTAGGGCCTTTATGATCGCCTAGCTGTGCGAAATAATCTATATTCGAGTCCCTCTACATTCATTCCAACACATTCGTAGGCACGTAAAATAAAATATGAATGAATATTTAGCCATCGCTAGTCGAATATAGAAAAAAAAAATATTATTTTTTAACTGAAATTCGATAACTATATATATGTAGTTTAAATAAAAAAAGCTTTACTTGATAAAAATCAATTTATAAACGGCAGTTTTATTGGTTTAAAATTTTTTATCGGCTTAAAGTTTTAATGGACCTAAGATGCCCTATTTTGGGAGCTTATGGGACCGGTCCATTTAATAGCAAAGAGTCCGAGCTCTAAACTTTAATTCAGCTACGCCTCTTCTATGGCCATGTGAAATTTCACTTTAACCGGATTGTTCGCTTGAAAAGTACAGATTTAATTCCTTTTCTTTTTACAAATGCTGCCACTGTGCCCCGTTGCTTGCCGCTTGCAGTTGTCATTGTAAACATGGAAAGGTTTTGTCTGCTTTTGTAGCAATTTATTGTTTTGTTGTGGTTTTTATTGTGGCAAATTAAAAATAAAATTCCAACTTTATGCAAAATATAAAGCAACATTGTATTCAAAACTATCTGCGATCAAATGACTGATAGTCGACACTTCTACATTCATCATATGAACATAATTGTTTTGATTTATTTTTTCCTCATGCCTGTAAATGCACTCATGGGCAAATATATAGGTAAGCTCAGTATTTGATATAAAATATATAGATTTTTTATTTTATATTTAAAAGTATATTGCAAAGCAAAAAATTTTTTGAAAATGAGTTTGAAATTTTACTTTTTTAAAATTAAAGGGCCATACTTATGCCAAATGCTTGTCCAACACTGTACTACTAAGTGTTTATGAACAAATAATACAATATTGTTGTGTCTGGTTCCGAGTCTAAACAACGTGTGTAAATGTTTTTCTTAAACTTGAGTCGTCTGTCAAAGAATTATGGGAAACAGCCACATAATGTAGACACTGTCTGTTGACTTTTGGTTGATGAATTTCGTTGAACAGAACGTTCCAAAGGTACATATTTATATACATACTAGCTGACCCGGTGAACTTCGTACCACCTATCAGTTATTGATTATATGGATTTTTTTAAAAGAGTACAAAGTTTGTTTAGTCGAATAGTTATAAAGAAAACAAAAATTCAAAAAGATTTCAAAAATATGGCGTTTCAGGTAAAAGCTGTTAAGGAAGCTATGTATTTTCGTGCATGGGTTATGTTTAGGTTAATTTCCTTCAGTGCAGTACATTGTGATATACGACATTTTTTGTTTTGTTATCAGGTGCAAGTACAAATACAGCAGATGGTTTGCCCACACTTGAAAATGCAACGTATATTTGGCCATGAGAAAAACATGTATATTCTTAACTATCCTCAAGGATTGTCCTTGTGATTTGTTAATAGTCATTGAGAATGCAAGACGAATAGGAAATTGAATTTTCTTAAACTAAAAAAGGATATCGGTTGCTTTAATCGGAACTCTCAGTATGAGAACTTCTTCACTTTTGAATGTCAATCGTATTCACGTTCACGCTTAAATTCTCGATTTAGAAGCTCATTTATTTCATGTTCTGGTGCTGGCAGTCCTAACCTGGCTAACGATCTGACGCAAATAAGGTAGCACATGTCTTCAATTAAGAGCAAGGCCCGGTTATGCATTTCTTTTCTCCATATTATTATTATTGAATCTTCGCTAATGCGAACTAACAATATGTATTCAAATCTTAAAATTACGTCATTGATATTAGTCCAGTCAGTACCAGACCAAAATTTAGGTTCTCATATTAAGGTAAATAAGGTTATGCATCTTCGCATTGACTTCAAGATTTGGATTTCTCGAGCTGACACAATATTGACGTAAAATGACACATTGTCCTTGTATTTGTTCCACGGGTGACTTGGACTTGACGGGAAGCATGTCAATAGCAAATAATGTTCGTATGTACCTCAGCGATTGTCGTATCCCAATGCGTATCGTTTTCAAGCAAATTGAGTTCTTGACATGCAGCAAGAAATGTTGGACAGACTATACCATTAACAGTACGTAATGCTGCAAATGATGTTGGCCCACGAACATTCACCAGCAACAACCGCAAATAAAAGCATTCATCATTCTTTGGATGAACTGTATAAATGCGACCAAGACCATCACTTGAACGACCATCTGGATGCCCAGGAACCATAGTGCCTTTCTTTCGACGTTAAAAATTTTTTTTGAAGAAGCGTTCCAAGTGTAATACCGTGGCATCTCCGAGTAAAGTAAAGTTTGTGCAAACGGATCGCTTTGACAAACAGCAAAGAAACTTGTCATTGTTGTCACTGGAGGTATTTCAGCACGTTGAACAACATTTGTCGCAGTAAAATATACTCGTTGGCCATTCTCGAGATGCACTGCTAAATGTACGCCAAACCGCCGGATTGCAATTCATATTTCGCCCAACTTAATAACGCGTAAATTCATCGTTGCCATTGGAGGTTTGGATGCTAAAAACAGCCATATCGCTGCCTTTCGTGACATATTTGCAGATGTTCTTGATCAACTTCACTAAATTATAATATTCAACATTGCAATGTGTCTTAAATGATTTGGAAAGAAGTGGCGAATATGGCACAGTCCAACTGTTGTCAATCACAAAATCGTTTCCTTTTACTTTCTTTGTAATAGTTTGACCGTTGTCATTGGGCGATCAACGCCGATATAGTGGATAACCGTTATTGCCAGTGATAGTTTCCGCCGTTAATTTTCGTGGAACACTTGCCGTTGACCATGCACGGAGATTGGAGGTTGATGGTACCACACGGTCCATGAATCATATTTGTAATTACAACATCATGTGGTTCTTGCTCTGTTTCGGGATCATGGATCTCGGCACTTATAATATAATCTATCTGGTTTGGTCGAGCTTTTTCGACTAACCAAATAGGAATGTGTGCATGCTGCAAGCCTCGTTTTTTGCCATTTTATTGAATACATCCAGCATCAAGTATCTCCGATGACGTATTGCCTAACAATATATATGATCAGCAAACGAATTTTTGGCCGAAACACACAATTCACAAAATATTATCCTTAATAGCATGTCAATAACGTTATTAACATTTTTGTTTTTTTCTTTGATAATTACTGAAAATTGCTGATAAAGTGTGAATAGAAAAGCTGAGCATATCGCATCTTTCATGATGGGAAGCTATTACCAAGTAAAAACTTCACAAACAGTTCAGTTTATAATGGCTTCATTATTTTGTAGCCCTATCCGCCATTTGTTAATAATTTTTTTAAATGTTTGTTGTGCTTACAAAACAATGTATAAAAAAATTGCGCTAATGACTCACTAACTGACAGACAGATTAATCATTGCATAGCCTAAATGCTTAGGAAAAGACTTGAAATATGTATTGGTTAATTTTGTAGCTTCTGAACTTAAAAAAGATAGAATTGTAATTTAATTTATGCTCTACAGGTTTCAATTTATGAATGCATTTTTCGTACTTTTTTAAAATATTAGACCATTAGAGGCGAGACAGGGTAAAAAATATTTTATAGCTGCTTATATCCATTTTGTACCTTCAGAACCGAAAAAGATAAAAAAGACTCAAATTCGATTTTTAAATTGTGTTCGACAGGTCTCGAAAAAATATGAATATAAAATTTTGATAATTTTGATCCTAAGGGGTAAAAGAGATAAACATTTTATTGGTAATTTTAGGTTATTTCTGTTACTTTTAAACTTATAATTTAAATTGCGTTCAACTGGTTTAAGAAAAATACGAACACGTTTTTTGAAGTTTTTTTACAGTTATTTAGACTTATATAAGAAAGTATTTTTGTTGTATGGGAGGTGCCATGTCCATTATTCTCTTTTCTTCTTAGTATACTCACCTCAATTATGTGTATTAGCAAACATAAACATCCATAGACAATTTTGAGACGCTAGCTATAAGAATTATTAAAGAACATGTAAAAAAAATCAAATTGTACGGGAGGTGCCACACCAAAAAGTTTGGAGACCTTAAATATTTCCATGCAATTAGAGGTTCCACACACATAGTTCACTTCCTGCATATACTCATCTTTGTTATGCATATTAGCATAATAAATACCCATATTAAATTTGGAGATTTCAGCTGTTACATTTATTGACATACATATGGAAAAGATTTTTTCTTGTAAAGAAGGTGCCACGCCTATTATTTTCTTCACGCCCAAACTCAGCTTAATTGTAAACATCAACATTGTAAACACCTACACAAAATTTTGAGACTTTAACCTTACACAGCTGAATTATGCATATTACCATTATAAACATTTTTACAAAGTTTTGAGAGTTAAACTGTTACTGTTATTGAGATATATAAAAAAAATTTTAGTTGTATGCATACAGAGCACAACTATGCATATAAGCACTATAAACATCCGTACGAAGATTAGAGGCTTCACCTAATACAGTTATTGATATATATAAAAAAAAACTATTTTCGCTGTATGAGGGGTGCCCCGCCCATTTATTTCTTACCGCCCACACAAAGCTCAATTATGCATATAAGCACTATAAACATCCGTACGAAGTTTAGAAACTTCAGCTGTCACAGTTATTGAGATATATACAAAAAACTATTTTCGTTGTATGGGAGGTGCCACGCCTATTTATTTTTTCCCGCCCATAAAAAAATTTATTATGCATATTAGCACTATAAACATTCGTACGAAGTTTAGAGACTTCAGCTGTCACAGTTATTGAGATATATACAAAAACCTATTTTCGTTGTATGGAAGGTGCCACGCCTATTTATTTTTTCCCGCCCATAAAAAGCCCGATTATGCATATTAGCACTATAAACATCCGTACGAAGTTTGGAGACTTCAGCTGTTACAGTTGTTGAAATATATACAAAAAACTATTTTCGTTGTATGGGAGATGCCACGCCTATTTATTTTTTCCCGCCCATAAAAAACTTAATTATGCATATTAGTACTATAAACATCCGTATGAAGTTCGGAGACTTCAGCTGTTACAGTTATTGAGATATATACAAAAAACTATTTTCGTTGTATGGGAGGTGCCACGCCTATTTATTTTTTCCCGCCCATAAAAAGCTCGGTTATGCATATTAGCACTATAAACATCCGTACGAAGTTTGGAGACTTCAGCTGTTACAGTTGTTGAAATATATACAAAAAACTATTTTCGTTGTATGGGAGGTGCCACGCCTATTTATTTTTTCCCGCCCATAAAAAGCTGAATTATGCACATCAATAAATAATTTAGTTGTACCAAATTTAGAGACTTCAGCTATAATAGGTATTGAGATATGTGAAAAAAACTGTTCAATTTGTATGGGAGGTGCCACGCCCAGTCGGAATTTCCAAAAACAAATAAGCCTAAAACGCATTCCCAGATATCGGGTATGTCTTTTTTTCAGGTTTCATTAAAATCGGTCCAGCCGTTCTTGAGTTATAATCGGTGTCACTAACAAAAAAAAAATTGTTCTTTTATATATAAGATATGTGTCTGTGTGTGTGTGTGTATTTATGAATTACTGAAATGCATGCATCATGCAAAATTAATTTGTTTTGTCAACAATTTCATACATAACTTAAGAAAACAAACAGTTTCTGCAGCTACCAACATGAACTGACTTAAAAATATTTTTAAAAGTTCTTTAACAAGTAAAACTGACTGGATGGCTGAATGATCATTCCAAGTCTTAAATGCCAGACTGATTGAATGTTTTTTTTAATGATGTTGTTGCGGTTAGGTTTAAAATACATATGTCTGGTTCAGTGCCTGGCGGGCTGCGCTGTCGTATACTTTAAGTAACATTTGAAAAGTTTGAGTTTTTTTTTTGGAAAATAAGAAGTGATCCACACGCTATTTTTTGCTTCGTTAATATTTGTAAATGAAAAATGATTTTTCCATACATACATTTTTATACCCTTTGCATAGTGATCAGCTTTAATTCCGTTTGCGATTTCTACAATGTTCATTTGTGACCCCATATAGTTTGTACTAAATCCTTACAGATAGGAAAGCCCGTTAAATTGGAGCTGAAGATAAATCGCCCGATTTATCCGTTCTAGACTTTTTTTGTAGGGTTTTTTGCAATCCCGTTTTTACGTGTATAAGCCCGAGACCCTGGAAGCCTTCAAGGATAACATTCGGCACGAGTTCAAGAATCTGCCGCCCGAAGTTCTAGCCGAAGTGATGAAAAATGCCATTAAACGAGCCCGTATAGCAATGAATTGTGACGGCGCCCATTTGGCCGATATCTTCTTCTCGAATTAATCAATTAAATTCTAAAGATTCAAGTAAACATCATCAAAAAATAGTATCGAAGTTTTTTATTTAGAACAAACTACAACATGTCTTAAAGAAATCTCTAAGATATTCGTACGAATCAAGTCAGATTTTTTTGTCTGATACAGACACTGTCAGCCAATTTTGCAGGCTGGGTAAGTTTGTATTTTAAAGCAAGTTTAAACTTTAAAAATAATTATTTTAACAATTAAACCTTTAAACTTACTTTAAAATATTAACAGTCACTAACATTAATTTACAAATAGTCGGCATGCATGCAAAATGTATGTTAAAATGAAAGGAATTTAAGAGAACATGAAAATGTGCATACTTTTTGGATACACACACACATACATATGTACATATCCACTTTACATACGATTACAATAATTACTTTAACCAATTGACCAATAAATGCAGACAGCTAACAGTTGCAGGAAAGCAGTAAATGCCATTAGCATACATACACACATACATACATACATATGTATGTGCATATCTACAGAAATGCACGCACGTAAGTACAATATGTTTTAAAATAAAGTAAATGTGTAACTGTGCAAGTATTTTTTTTTGTTTTTATAAATAAAAAACATACACACGTACGAATTTTGCATAGCAACGACCTACAAAAAGTTCATTAACGGAGAGATACCTAGACATGTCCCAGACACTAGGCAGACAGCCAGAGCCAAACAAACACGGTTTGTGGGTATAGTGTAAAGCTTAAAACAAACCAGTCATATGTACACAAGCATGCAGTTACACACATGTGTGTATGTAAGTGCACTTTGAAAGCAGAAAAATCATACTTTTTTATCAAATTTATTTTAAAGCTTAAACAATTGTTTGACATTAAACATTTTCAAATAAAAAGTTTTTATAATAAGTTTATCAAGAAGAAAGGTGTTTGCTAATAAAGATGGCTTTACATGGTAATACAAAGTATTTAGACTTTTTAAAAATAATCTACGAAATTATCTCTGTATTTAAGAAAACAGAATAAAAGCCGTAATACATGTATTACCATGTAAGGTCACCTTAAGCATTCTATTCAAAGCTCGTTGTACAAAAAGAGATTTTATTGGACACTTTTTTAAAATTTTAAAGATGAAAGAATATATCTAAAAGTTTAAAGTAAATGAAAACAAGTGCATAATACATTTATTAACATTTTTCTATTGCTCAATCTTAAAAAATTTTAGTATCGATTCCTTTCTAACATATAAATGTAAAAAATATACTTATGTACATAAGTATATGTGATATTTAAAAATTTGCATTTTAAAATTTAAATAAGCAAACAATATCAGTAAAAAATATTTTCGTTCTACTTTATTATTTTTGAAAAAAAAAAATAGTTTTTTTTTAATAAAAGCCCGATTTAATATCTTAATGTGTTTATCTTTTGAAAACGTGTGTTTATTTTACTATAATAATAAACCGGCTCCTTTTATTACAAGCTAGCTTTACCCGGCCCGCTTTGCTTGGCTCGACCCTACTGCTTATGAAACAAAAGTGACATATGTTCATACTCTACTACAAGTAAAACCATATTTATTATTGTTTTAAAGTTTTAAAGTTATGACGTAATTGAATATTTTTATAAAAAAAGAAGCTCTCTTACACTGTTAATTATTATTTAATTAACCTTAACCAAGTCGTTCGTACAACTTTAAGGGTTATAGTTTCTAGAACACGTAAAATATTTTCTTATCTGAAGTTTCTCAATAAAGATTGTAGGGGGTAAGTATATTCTAGGAATATTTTTGGAAGGTAAAGCTAATGAGGGTCGGTCGTATACTTTATTTCTCTAAGGCCGACCCTGTAGAAGTTGTGGGCGTTTTTACATTATTTTTGTAGATTTTGTATGGCAACCCCCTTAGATGACTGAGATAGAGGGTAACTATGTTTCCGGAATATGTTTGGAAGGAAAAATTAAACGGGGTCTGTGGTAAATTTTATTCCTCTAGGGATGGCATCAGGGAAGTTGTAAGGTTTTTACCCCATTTTTTAAAGTTTTGTATGGCAACCCTCTTAGGACGTGGATATAGGGGGTAGATATGTGCTAGGAATATGTTTGGGAGGAGAAACTAATTGGGTTTGGCCATACACTTTATTTCTTTAAGGCCGAGTCTGGCGAAGTTATGGGCGATTTTACATTATTTTTGTAGATTTTGTATGGCAACCCCCTTAGGTGATGGAGATATGGGGTAAGTATGTTTAAGGAATATGTTTGAAAGGGAAAACTAATTGAGTTCTGTGATGCCTCTAAGGGCCATTTCGGGGATGTTGTAGGGGTTTTTACACTATAATTTTTCAGATTTTGTGTGTCAACCCCTTTAGGGGCTTGTAGGGGTAAAGTATGTTCCACAAAGATTTTTAACAGGAAAAATTTTCTTGGGGAAGGTCTTACATTTGACCTTGGAAGCTGTGGGAGTCATTAAAAAAATTGAAAAAAAAAAATAAATTTTGTATGGCAACCTTGTTAGGAGCAGAGATAGTAGATAAGTATGTTCCACAAAAATATTCGTAAGAAAAAATTAATGGAAGTCGTTCTTATATTGGACCCGTGTAGAGGAAACTCCGGAGACGTTGTAGAGGTTTTTATGTACAAATTTTAGAGAAATAAACAGAGGTAGTCGGTGTTGCTGGCTTAAATATCTGTCAGCTATCGGGGGATTTTATGCTGGACGTCAATAACGATTTTTTCGAAGATATCGCTGATAGTAGATACCACCTACGGGTCTATGCAGCATCGGGGAGCTGAAAAAAGTTATTTTTAACCATAACAAGGACATGGCCAAATCGACTTTCCTATATATAAGGACCAAGAAAATAACTTACAGTCAGTTACTGTAATAATTTTTTAAGTATATGTGAAAGGCTTAAAAATTTAACGAAATTTAACGTTACTGGCTGGTTTAAGGAGTGCAATAAATATCTGGACTCTGGTTATCGGCAAATGTTTTATATTCTAATTTGTTATACATATGTATTTTTATTTAGCGGATTTAGTATATAATTTTTGCAATTGCTTGGTCAGCAGCAGTATTAGTATAAATATATGTTTGTTTCTTTTATTTTTGCAAATGTTTGTTTATACAAAAATTTCGTATCAAGGTTGTTTTCTTTTGCATTTTGTTTATAAGTTTTAACATCATAATTTTAAACCCATTTATAAACAATTTGTGTATTAAAACTGCCAAAATCTTTAAACAAGATGTATATATGAATGTCTGCATATGTACATATATATTGCTTTAACCATACACAATGGAGAATTTATAGATCATTTAAAACTGCACAATATTCATTTTCTTATAATTGTTTAATAATAGAGTTGGTTTTGT